>JAQPPZ010016569.1:0-39768 GCA_028583015.1 Wollemia nobilis | reverse complement strand
TCGTAATATCAATATGATATTTTTTTTTTTTGGTATAAGGTAGAGGTGGTTATAAGGTCCACAAACCTTTTACAAAGTCAAAATGGGCTGGTTCTAGCATCAAGCCCGTATAATCAAAATACAAAATGGATCTTTCTAAGACTCACATTAAGCCATACTTAGAGTCCACGGTCCTATACTTGTCGCTTGACTATTCGGGATAAAACAAAAACCAAACAACACCTAGAACTTACTAACACTAGGTTGCTGTACTGTACACTTGTCACCTCCCAGGCCCCAGCAAATGGGATGCCTTTTTCGCCTAATTCCATCTGTCGGATTACTCATCATCAGCCCCTCTGATCTCCTGATGCTCTAACAGGTTTGATCTTAGCTCTTCTCTAGCAACCAACACCAATAGTTCTTGAGGGAAGTTATCCTTCCAAATTTGCATCTCCCCAACGAACCGTAATATTTGCCATTAGATCCGCCGCTCGGTTCCCTTCTCTCGAAGGTGTGTTGGATTCGGGCATTAACCAAATGAGATTTATGAATCTTTGCTTCTAGGATAAGCTCCAATATGGTCCAACTGGGGTCTTTATCCTCCTTAATTGCCTTGATTATATTAAGCGAATCCCCTTCAAAGATAACTTCCTTATAACCCTCAAGTCCGGCAATTCTCATTGCTCGCATGCGAGCTCGGGCTTCGCAAAATGATTTGTTTGAGTTCCCAAAGGCTCTGCAAAGGCAAGGACCACTTTTCCTTCCTCATTTCTCAAAACTCCTCCCGCTCCCGCAGCCCCGGATTTCCTTTAGCTGCCCCGTCAAAATTAAACTTAACCCACTTTTGTGTGGGGGTATCCACTTGACACCATCCCGTGGGTTGGTTGTAATGTCTAGGCCTGGAAGTTCCTCTCCCCAGTTCCGCAAAATCCTCCTTTCCCTTAGAGACATGGTCTCATTTTTGAAGAAGAAAGTTTTCCAGTTTTCTTTCAAAGCTCTGATTATTTTATTACCACATAACCTGGGATCTTTCTTACGTCCTTTAAATACTCTCTTATTTCTCTCATTCCATATCCCCCATAAAAAATGGGGTAAGCCGAGCTTCCAGAGCCAAGTCAAAAGCTTTGCCGGAAGGGGGAAGCCCACCGTATGCGAAGTCGGACATGCTATTTGGACAGACCCAATCTATATGAAATTTGGACAGGATCATTTGGAAGATCGTACAAGAAAAATCACAAGTTAGAAATATATGACTTACTGATTCTATTGCTTTCTCACACAAGATACATCGATTAATGAATTGGAAACCTCTCCTTTGCAGATTATCTCGTTGTCGGGATCTTATTTTGAACTCGCCAACCAAAAGAAGAAAGCTATTTTTGGGGTTAGATTATTTAACCAAATAACGAAGTCGGAGTCCAGCCATTGAATCCCGAGTGGATTAACTTATAGGCGATTTTCTTGAATAGATCCCACTTGTAGTTTTGCCCCAAATTGCCTTGTCTCTTCCTCCCCCGGGAATGATCGGGAACACCCTTAAAGCATCATTGAGTTTGGTTAGGGCCACCTTCTCTTGCTCGACGGATTATGAACCGTGATTTTCTTCCAAGAAGAAGTTTCTGTGCTACAAGCAATAAAATCCCCTACTTTTCCTCCCATTTCCTTCGAAAGTTTATGTTGGAGGACCCGAAGGTCTAAGTTATCTTTCAGAGGGGCCTCTTCCAACCACGGGTCTTTCCAAAAGTCCACTTGTCTTCCATTACCAATTCTCCATCCGATGCCTTTCCTGACTACCTCCCGACATTCGAGCAAACAATTCCAAAAATAGGATCCTCTAGGAAGATTATCGGCTTTCGGGAAGTCCCGATTATTTCGATATATTTTGCCTTAAGAAGTTTTACCCATCCCAATTGATCATTATTGATAAATCTCCATACCTGTTTGCCAATCAGAGCTTGATTCATTTCTTTCATTCTCTTTAACCCCAGGCCCCCCTGATCCTTGCTTGCACACACCCGATTCCATGCTACCAACGAAATTCTCTTTCTCTCCTCTGAACCTGACCACAAGAAGTTGCGTTGAATTAGCTCCAATGTAGCTCGGACCTTTGCAGGCATTCTAAATAGAGACATGCAGTAAATTGGAATGCTCTGTAAAGTAGTTTGAACTAATAAGGCTTTTCCTGCGGAGCTGAGAAGGCTGCCCTTCCACCCTGCTAACTTTTTGGAGATCCTGTCAATGACTGAGTTCCACAAAGTAGCCTTCATTCTTCCTTCGAACATAGGCATACCTAGATAAGTTGCTGGTAGAAGCTCCTTTCCACAACCGAAGAGGTTAGCTATTCTTTCCTCCCTCCCACCGGGCGTGTTAAAGAAATAGATGCTACTCTTCTTATAGTTTATGTACTTGTCTCGCTTCGTCTCATACTTGGTTAGAATTCTCTTCAACTTCCTAGCTTGAGGCACCGAGGCTTTGGACACAATGATTGTATCATCCACAAACTGTTGGTGAGACACTGGCCCTGCTGTTGAGGCTGGTTTAAAACCTTCCAATTGACCATCTGCCACCGCTGCTGAAATGTTCCTACCCAATGCTTCCGCTAAAATAATAAACAAGTATGGAGACAAAGGATCTCCTTGTCGCAACCCCCTTTCACTCTTAAAGTAACCGGAGGGTGACCCATTCACCATGACAGAAAATCTTGTAGTAGAGATACATGTGTTGCCAACAATTCCAAAGGGGGAGATTGTTGAGCAAGGTGCAACGACAGTATTGTCATTGTTGTCAACATAGTCAGATAGATCGGTTGATGCAGTGGACAGGAGTTCGAGAGGTTATTCGGAGTATGTACAGTGATGTTAAATGCTTATGAGGATGTTTTTGATGTTTGGGTGAAGTTGTTACAGGTTGTTTGTGCAAAGTTGAAAAAATGTCATGTTGTGGCTGCTCCACAACGTACCCCAAAATTGGGGACCCACCTTTTTGCATATTTTCTAAGAAGACCGAAGTGGCCCATATGCTAAAGATCAAAGAAAAAGCAAAAAAAAAGTGTCGCGATGGTAGGGTACCTAGGAATAGATATATGGGGATATATTATTATATTGTATAAGGGTTGGCATGGGCCACACATAACCCAAGGTTGATTGTATTATAATATTATATTATATTTTAATATAATATAATATTAGTAGTAGGCTCTCCAAAGTAGAATAAGAATATGGATATATAACGAAGAGATATTTGTCATTGTAAACATTCATATCATTGAAGAAGAATCTTATGTAATCGTCGTGCCCACGAAGTGGCCTCTCATCTTGGGAGATCTTGTGGAGTTATTCCTTCCTTAAGGATTATTATTGGTGTTGCCCTACCTTAAGGGTATTATCTATCTCTCTCTCATTTGTAGATTGTTATTGTGGATAATATATTGTGGATGAATGATTTGATATTTTTGCATATTGGTGAATGGTTCATGTTTCTTAATAATAAGTTATGCAACACGCGATATCGCGACATGTTGCATTTTCGCGGCCAAAAGAGAAAAGAAAGAACAAGAAAGAAAAAGTGTCGCGATATCGCGACATGTTGCATTTTCGCGGTCCAAAGCAAAGAGAAAATGCAAGGAGAAAAAAGTGTCGCGATATCGCGACATGTTGCATTTTTGCGGTCCAAAGCAAAGAGAAAAAGCAAGGAGAAAAAAGTGTCGCGATATCGCGACGTGTTGCATTTTTCCAAAGCAAAGAGAAAAAGCAAGGAGAAAAAAGTGTCGCGATATCGCGACGTGTTGCATTTTCGCGATCCAAAGCAAAGAGAAAGAGCAAGGAGAAAAAGTGTTGCGACATGTAGCATTTTTGCGACTCAAAAAGGGCAGGCAGGCAGAGAAACAAAAGTGTCGCGATATCGCAACATGTTGCATTTTCGCGACTCAAAAAGGGCAGGCAGGCAGAGAAACAAAAGTGTCGCGATATCGCAACATGTTGCATTTTCGCGACTCAAAAAGGGCAGGCAGGCAGAGAAACAAACATGTCGCGATATCGCGACATGTTGCATTTTCGCGACTCAAAAAGGAGCAGGCAGGCATAGAAACAAAAGTGTCGCGATATCGTGACATGTTGCATTTTCGCCAAAGGAACAGAGTAGTTGACAGTGCGTTTGATATTAGTGATGAACACCAAGATAGTGAAAGTGAAGACTTCATAGTGACGTGGACCTATAAGGAATAAATCGAAGATTGAATAAAGTAATTTGTCACATAAGGACAAAATTCAATGAATAAGACAAAACGTTACATAAGGAATCTTTAATGATTTGAAATCATCTAAGATGGTCGTTACACATGGAAAGAAGCGGACGCATGCCCATGTGGAGAAAAGGAAACGAAGGGCCACAAAATAGAAATGAAAAGCCTTTTTTTTGGAAACCAAAACACATGCATGCACATGGAAGGAGAAAACGAATAGTCATGGAAGGAGAAACAAAAAAATTTTAGAGGTTTTAAATACGGCATTCAAAGAGGCCATAGGATGTTGGTGCTCCTTTCTGTTGGTGCAGATAAATTAGGGGTCGGTGCTCCTTTCTGTTGGTGCAGATAAATCAGGGGTTGGTGCTCCTTCCAGTGGGTGCTGGTAAATTGATTGTAAAGTTGATGCTTTGCAAAGGCTAGATTTGGATGGGAGTCCAAACAGTCATTTTGAGGATGTAGCCAAATCGGTGAACCTCGGTACATCTTGTGTTATGTGATGTTCTCTTGTTATACTTGTTTTATTTGGTTTCAAGTTTTCATTGTTTCGGCTTTAAGAGTTGAAGATTTAAGTTTTAAAAGAGCTACACTGATTCACCCCCCCTCTCAGTGTCATTGTGAGACTAACAGGAATATGCCACTAGTCGTCATACTTTTTTTTTTTAATAAATTTATTTTAATTAATGTTTTTGGTTTTCAAGATTTAAGTCAAACCTTAGAAATATACGATAAGGGAATTATTAATGTTTGTTTCAAGTCTTTGTTTGAGTTTCTTAGTTACTAATTTATTTACATAATATTTTGAAAGGATATATGCACATTTATAATATATCGAATTTTATATGTCGAATTTTATTCCGAATTTTTAAACATGTCGAATTTCTTTTGAACTTCAAGAGTGTCGAACTCGAACATGAACTCGAACTTGGTAACGAAGGTCCTATGTATTCTTGGAGTGGATAAATCACGAGAAAAGAGTGGATCCACTATTTTTTTCAACAAAGACAACATTTGTACTAATAATGTAATCCTTTTTCACAAGATAAAAGCATATATGATTTAGAAACTTTTGAGTATCTCATCATGATGTAAGGAGGGATTTTGTGATCTAGCTTTTGATGTTTCTCAAGAGAAAAATGTGCCCATGGCACAAAGCTAAATATCGTTGATGCACAATATTAGTCTTACAACCACTTCACTTCTATTCAGGTGTTGATTCTTGACCACTTTGTTGGGGACTCTATTCAAAACGTGGCTGTCTCTCCCAAAATTTATCAGTAAATTGGAATCCTTGTTTTTGAGAATAAACCTAGTTGTTTTTTTAGGTGTATTGCTTTTCCTTTTTGCAACACCATAATGTTGAGGCGTATAAGCTTGTTGTCTTTTGCCATGCTATTCCACTAATAACTCGAAAAGTTTCAAATGTATTGTTCATTTACTCCTCACATTTGTCAATTTGAATGCAGTTTATAGAACAACCATGTGGATTCTCAAAGGAAGCCTTGAATTCTACAAAGTTTTCAAATTCCATAGTCTTGCTTTTGATAGTATAAATCCATGTATTTTTTGAAAAATCATCAATAAAAATCAAGGTGTTGCTTGTTAGTCTCTGGTGGGACTATAGCAACCAATCCAACTGTACAATTATTGGACGGCCAACATTTTCAACCTATAATGTGCTATTATTTTGTTTTTTGTGAGCGTGTTACCAAGGTTTAAGGTTGGATTGTTGGAATTCCAAAATTATATGCCAAGATAAGAGGTACAGCCTATTCTTTCTAGACGAGCATTTTAAATAATTGGTGTTTGATATTATGAACTTTGCCAATATTTATTTAATACATGATCGATATGATTTAAGTGTTGTCACATGATTGCTTTTGCAGAGCTGAAGGGCACTAGAAGCTGGTTTATTACATATTTCACCAAATTCTAAAAGTTTCTTAGCACCGTTGATCTAGAACATTGTTTTTTATTTTGCAACCTAGAAGATTGTGAATGAAGGAGCTAACAATGAAATGGTGGACAACAGGCGGGGTTTTTGTCATGGTGGTGAACCTTGGGGTGGTGCACAAACTTCTAGAGAGCTTGGTGAGCCACCACTAGCCGTTCTTTGCCAAGCTGCTTGATTCCATGAAGTAGAAGGAACACATCTACCAAAAAATTTGTCGAGAGGTGGCTAGTGGAGGTTCTTGTGTTCGATTTTGCAATACTTTCTAGAATTGTTCTAAAACATACGTTCACCACCTTTAAATCCAAAAAATATGCAAGAGCAATTTTTTTTCTTTTTAATGGAATAAGATGCAAGAGCAAGTTGAAGATAGCAACGGTAAAGAAATATTGAGAGTGAAAGAGAGACGACAAGAAAAAGTAGGAGGTGGGTGCCATGGGCACCCTAATATATCACATTTTATTCACATTTATGATACAAATGATTGCTCATTGAGAGGTATTTATAGTGATACCAAAACCCCAATGAGTGGTTAACCTCAAGCTAACATTGACTTGACCTTGAGGTTAACTTACAATAAAATAATAATAAATTACACCCTTTAAGCAAGGTTATCCATAAAGGTGGATTAACCAATATCACTAAGGGTGAAACATGAAATGTGCCCTTAGGCTTACATGAACATGCTTATAGGCTTTCATGATAAATTCCCATAGGCTTACATAATAATTGCTCGTAGTCTTGCATAATTACATGCCCGTAGGCTACATTAATAGTGCTCATAAGCACTTCACACTTTTGGCCTTGGCCTAACAAGATCAAATTACACATATTTCAACACCCCCCATAATTTGAATTGAGGGGGCCAAGGATAGAAGGCATTAGAGGTAAATGCTCTACTAGGCCTTAGCTTTACCACCTTCATCCTTATCTTCATCATTAAAAAGCTTGTGTCCAGTCCTCAAGAATTTTATCTCAATTTTCTTCAACCTTGTAATGCAATTTTTGATGAAGTGTCCTTCCCTTTTATAATACTCGCAAGTATTTGACTTCTTTGAAACCTTAGATTTCCCCTTGGGCAACTGAGCCTTAGATTCCATTGATTTGAAGTATTTTGGATGAGCCTTTGTATGAGAAAGAGCTCCACAATTTTTCATTGGAACTTCATAATGGATTAGAAACTTGAAATTCTTTCAAGAGAGATGGGTTGTGGATCCTTGATAGTCATAGAATTCACATAAATATCCAAGCCAACTGTATGAAAAGGAACAGATTTGACATACTCTTCATGACTCTTTACCTTGCCTCTCGCCATAGCTAGGTCAGCTTTTAGAGCTTTGAAGTGAGATATATTGTCTTCAACATTTCTGAAATCAGAAATTTTGAGATTGGAAAGCTCTATCTCTATTCTGTTAACTTCACTAGCATTTACTTTTCCATAAAGATCTTTTAAAGTAGACCATACCTTAATAAAATTAGTTTTCTCTTTGATGTGGAAAAGTACATCTGGTTCCACTAAAATGAAAAAGAGTCAAAGAGCTTCCTTCTTTCTCTTACCGACTTCATGATCCCTGAGACCTTTTGATTCATTGTTAAAGATGAACCAAAGATTCATATTTTTGAGTAATCTTGCCATTTGAATTGGCCAAGTGTTGTAATTTCGCCCATTGAGGCAAGGAACATACCCTAAGGAATCGATTTCGCACACAAAATCTCACATAGAATTGTAATTGGTGTGTAAATTGATGTCACTATTGTGTAGAGATCGAAAAACCGTGCATTCTAGAAAACAAATGGGCTCCAAACTCTTCTGTATGTAAAAGCTATGGCCTCCAGAAGATTTGGTATATTAGCACTCGAATCAAAAGAAAAATCAAATTGTCAAACTTTAAAAAAAATATGCTGAATTAAAATCTGCCCCTTGGCACAACTAGACTGGATACTGCTCCTTCAACTGGAAAATCGTGGACTGACAAGTTTTTTCTAATTGGCTAGAAATCCTCATAAATAAAAAAATTCCCATTTTGAAGAGTTCAAAGCGGATGGGGCATGAACCTTGGACCTTGCCCAAGAGAGCGGTCAACATTACCAGCGTGCTTCTTGAGCAATTTGAAATATAGCCTGTAGTTGCCTTGTAAATAAGGCTTGTTTCCATTAAAAAGAGGAGCATCGGGTTTTGAACCCTTCACCTAATGGTCACGACTGAGCACTCCAACTGCTGTGCCATGCCACTTGGATAGCAGTTGGAGCAAAAGGGGTCTTCAACATTATTGGGGTCATGTTGCATATAGGAATGACCTTGGCCTGTGAGCATACAATAAAAATGTCATCCTCCCTTTTAAAAAGGCCTCCGAAATATTTGAACATGCACAATTCTTTCAACAAGCAAGACGACCAGCTGTTGCACCACATGCATGATCTAGAGATTGAAGGAAGAGCAATTGACAAATAAGTGATAAATATCTTTTGAAGTGGCTGCAAAAGAGGGGTTTCTAAGAATCCAACCGATGACTTTTGGTTATCAAAGCAATAATCCAACCATTGTGCCATAGATCTGCTTTTTCGTTTCAATGTATGGTGCTCCATTTTGGAGGTCAATGATGGCGCGTGCATCGAATCTTGCAAATGGCACCAAAAAGGTCACTCTCGAGGATTGAACTGCAACCAATGAACTGCCACTAGAATGCCTAACCATCACGCTGCTCTCTCTAATGTAGGGGAGGGCAGTTGCGAGATCAATAAAGTATGGCGATGGAGTGAAGAAAAGAAAGGAAAAAAATTGCACAAAGGGTGTTGAACCCACAACGTCGAGTAGACAAAGAAGGGCATGACCCATTGCGCCCTTCTCCACACATAAGCGGGAGCTTGTGCAAAGGAGAAGAAAGTGGCGGACGTGGAGATGGAGGACAAGAGCACACGTGAAGAAAGAGGATATGGAGGGAAAAAGGGCTTGGTGCCTTTTATTTTTGAAAATTTGAAATTAAAAAAATTCAAAAGAACAAACCTGAAAAAAGATGTCGTTTGTTACCTTTTGAGAATCTTTCCTGCTTCAGAGTGATGTAGCTTTATTCTTCGCTTTGATGCCATGTTCGAATTTGCAATACTTTCCACAAACATTCCGAAACATACATTCACCACTATTAAATCTAGAAAAGATGCAAGAGCAATTTGAAGATAGCAATGGTCAACAAAATATATATATATATATATATATATATATATATATATATATATATATATATATAAAAGAGAGAGAAAGAGGACAAGAAAAAGTAGGTGGTGGGTGCTTGTGGGCACCCTAATATATCACATTTTATTCATATTTATGATACAAATGATTGCTCATTGGGGGATATTTATAGTGATACCAAAACCCCAATGAGTGGTTAACCTCAAGCCGACATTGACTTGACCTTGAGGTTAACTTACAATATAATAATAATAAATTACACCCTTTAAGGAAGGTTATCCATAAAGGTGGATTAACTAATGTGAAAGGCGAAAGGTGCCCTTAAGCATACATGAACATGCCTATAGGCTTACATAAATGATAAATGATAAATGATAAATGATAAATGATAAATGCCCGTAGGCTTGCATAATCACATGCATGCAAGCTACATTAATAGTTCTCATAAGCACTTCACACTTTTGGCCTTGGCCTAACAAGATCAAATTACACATATTTAGACATCTTGCACCCCGTTGATGGCCATGTTGAAAATGGCGTCTGAGTCATTAAGGAGCTCAAACTATGGGGAATGGAAGATGGAAAGGCGATAATGAGCTTGTAAAGGTTTTTCCAAATCAATGGTCACCTTGCATGTGCCATCCCCACTTTTGCATCAACGAGTTTATATGTTGAGCATGTCTTCTCCTTAGTATATAGAGCTGAGTTCATTCTCTTCCTAACAAAACCCATTAGTGCAAAGAATGTTGGAGGAAAGAGAGGTGGTTGAAGAAGTGTTGCAATGGCTGAAGGTCTTCTATGATTGCTCCATTGACCGTTCGTGGATAGGATCGGAAGAGGTGAAGGCGCTTATCATATTGGTGTCGCTTTTTGATGACAATTTTGTCGATAGAATTGCTACCAAAGACATCGTCGACGTGGAAACAAGCATTTGGGTTTGCATTTATTTGTTAGAGATGCCAAAGACGAACGATTGGAAATTGGGTATCGTGGTGCACTTTCATAGTGAGGGATTTTGCATTAGCCTCATAGACTGGCAAATTAATGACCAGTTCTATTTGCGCCTTGTTAGAGCTTCTAATTTGGTTCAATCATTGAATTTTTGTGACAATTGGATGATGTGTTCAAATTTGGTGTCAAAGTAGTTGGATTTGTTGGATATCCAACCATCATTTCGCAAACTGTCGAACAATCCTTCCCTATGCCTTCCTCCAGTGGTAAGTTTTTTTTTTTTATTTCTCTTCAAATTTCAATATTTTATTTTGCAAGGTATACATTTTGCCCCAAATTGGAAGGATTTTGAGGAGTATGCGTGCTTTTGGTAATTATTTGATTGGGTGATTTTTGGTTTGTTTGTTGGGGTTTAATAAATTAGGGGATGCGATTTTCTGCTGCTAGGCTTTTTGACTAGCTAAGAACAAGGGGTTTAAAGTCCTGCAAGTTGGTAGGTTTTGAGTTTTTCTGGAATTTTTGAAAACTATATCATAATATTTTGCTAATAAATTTTCTAATGGTTGTGTTATGATTAAACTAGCAGACGTCAACCGATTTCCATTACGGTTGAGGTTTATGGTGGTGTGAGGTGAACTTTGGTCGCATTCTTAATTGGGTCACGCTTGAATATATCTATGTTAAATACAACCTTATCACATGCCTGTGGAGTATGGGAAGCCTTATTTTACAATCATTGTTTTTTATGTGAACTTAGTGATTTAGGTTTGTTTAGTCTTGCCAAAAAGTCACCAGCTGAGATAGTCAGCATGCAAAATACTTTTAAGTTAACATTGTACTATTTAGTATATCTTAATGCTAATTTAAGGAAAAAACAATTTCTTTTTTGCTTGAGAAAAAGGGGTTGTACTCAGGTCCTCCACTCTTGATAAATCACAACTCTCTTCTGTAAAGCTTGAGAGTTTACAAACATATTCAATTTTCATCTTAATTGAGATGCTATAACTAGATACTTATGTGAGATGCTATAACTAGATACTTACATCCTTTTTCACAATAAGTCTGAATTTTTTATATTCATTTTTTGGATCGTTGTCAATTTTTTTTGTAAATACAAATATTCAGCATCATTTTTCTTGACAATTTCCAATCTTGTTCATCCATCCATCCAAGTGAAATCTTGATTAGTGATGGTCTTTGATGATGCCAAGCTGCCATTGTGCCACTTGAATATCCATAATTGTTCTGTTGGCTCCATGCTTTTGTTGCTCTGCTCTGATATTTCGAATGGTTGGATCCGTTGTTCCCTTATGCTGTTGCACCTCTTTGAAATCCAGAAACATTATGCTTTTTCTGCCAAACACTGCCATACTTGATGCCTTTTTGACTCCATGTAAATATAAAATATTGATGCCTTAAGCCGTTCCTCCAAAATTGTTGTCGCTTAGGGTGGTGTGGGTGTCCATATGCTGGAAGCGTAATCTGACATTCTGTTTCCTTTGCTTCTTCAACAATTTGTTTTTTATTTTAAATTCTTCTTCTTCTCTCTTATACCTTTGTTTTGGTGCAACCTTTTGCACTTTTGACAAAGGCTTCCTTGGACTTTTCTACTTCTTGCTTCTCCTTGGATCCTTGCTTCTTAAGATTTTCCTTCTAAATGCGACCATGAACTTGCACATTGTCATTTGTATTTTTTCCTTCTATTATATCCTCTTTATTTATTTCTTTCAATTCTCTCTAAAGCCTTTTTATTTCTTCTTCATATCATTTGATGGTGACCTTCAAACTAGCTATCTTTTTATATGGGTTCCACGGACACAAGAATGCATGCTCCATTTCATCACAGGCGAAATTCCTTTGCTTATGAAGAATTGAAATTCCTCTCCTTACGAAGAATTGCTCACCAATCCTAAGCTTCCTCTTTTAAAATATAGTCCTTTCCAGTGAAAATTGATAACTCCATGATCTCAATCCAAAAAAAATTCCAAAAGCAGCTAGGGATTTGGAAAAAAAAAACTAAGGTTTTTCAAAATTTTCTTTCTCTGTTTTTTTTTAATCTCCTCTAATCCTTGCTATCACCGGCAGAACAATTTAAATGCAAAATAATTGACATAAAAAAGGAATGCAGTTGTCCATTATAACTTTGCATTAATCAATTACCAAGCTTCTCCTCCAAGGGGTTCAACACCGTTGTGCAGACTGCTGCTGCTGTTGCAATGAAGTGTGGATGGCTTCGATGGTGGCATGGTTCTTCTCAATGATGATGACGACAATGCTGGAAAACTATTTTGCCAGTAAACAAGATATTGCAGTTGAAACTAGAATTGCTTCTCGTTGTTGGTAATCTTCAGTTTGCTTCTCTTTGCTGGTAATATTGTTGGTAATCTCCTCACTTGGTAAATTCCCCTTTTGCAAATCTCCTCTTGCCCTTAATCTTATCTTGTCGATAATCTTCCGAACTAGCAATGGGCAGAGACATATCATGGACTTCTTTAGCTCTGGTACTTCGGCCTCAACTGTTAGGAGAGATTAGTTTCTGGCGGGTTCTTGGAGCTTGCCCCCCCGGGCTGCTCCCTCCCCCCTCCTCTCTCTCCGTTCTTCTTGGCGTGCACTCCTCTCTATTGGATTGCAGCCCTCCCCCCCTTTGCTCTCCCTTTTCTTTTCTTTTCCCTTTCTCTTTGGCCCGTTTGTCGGGTTTCATCTTGTATTTATCTTAGTTCTTTTCTTTTTTGGGCTTTTTAGCCTGCTAGCTGGCAGTCATTATTGTCTTTCTTATAGTCCCTTGGGTCTTATTTTGGCCCACCGCGGACATTAATAATATTTCATTTCATTTCATTTCATTTCTACTCGAGAGGATCAAAGAAAAATCAATTTGAAAATCAATATATTTATTTAATATTAATGTGGAGCAAACATAATTAAAAGAAAATCGATAATTATCGTTGTTTTCAATGTGAATTAAATTTTTAAGGCTAATATGGAGGGAAGAGTGAAAAAAACATTGATAATACTTGCCCTTTCTTTTTAAATCAAGCATATGTAAAAGACATAGAAGAAGACAGAAGCCACAATGTACTTATCTATAATAACAAATGTTTTTGGTATATTCAAACACATTCAATCTAGACCTCATATTGTAGTTTTCATATACAAATATGACAATGGATGTTGGTATATTCAAACATACTCTTACGGTTCATATTATGGTTTTCATATGCAAATAATTTAATTTGCTTCTCAATGACAAGTTTGCAATTGATTTTATTTGTTCTATTAATGCTGGATTCATTTGTTTCTTGCACAAAAATTATAATCCATGGAACACCCCAGACTAGCTGCTACATGACCCTTGTTACCTGATAGAAACTATTCCGTGGATAAATGCCATTCTATACAATTTCCAATTGCTTTCTTTCCCTTCATGCTTTGCCTTTTTCGAACTTCTCACAATGATAATCCCCGAGTCCAGAGTCTTCACATATTCAAACACAACTACTCCTATCATTTCTAGCCTCTCATCAGGTTCAAGCTTATGTAAGTCATATTCCAAGTCTTTCATAAATCTGTTTTCTTATGTAACCAGCTCTCTTGCAACTATAAAGCTTCTTTTCTTATTATCAAACCCTGCAAATTTATATGTTTTGCCCCTCGGATCAAGTATAATAGAAGTCACAATAGCTTAGCTGTTCCAAATATATTTGATCACGAATCTGTCCAACTTTTGTCACTTGTCACATGTTAATACCTTTGATTAACATGTGATATGATCTCTTCTACCTTTTGGTGCTTGAGTTATAGACAACTTTCTCTTTTTCACCATAGTGTTTGACCACCTCCACTTTCCCTGATGTTCAGTCAAGTAATTTCCTTGACAAATTTTTGAATTTAGGCTTATTATATTTGAAGTCGAAAAATAAAGATGAAAAGGGATAGTTCAGGATCATAAGCCTTGTTTGCAGAAAGATGCTCGGAAACCTGATAAAAATTCTACTACTGGAATTTGTTGCTAAAAATTTGTCTTTGAAGCATGGTCATCTTCTGGTGCCCAATGATGAAAATCATACTTTTATCTCTGCTCACATTTGTAAATGAACAGCTCTCTCCTAAGCATAACAGGCATGATGAATTTTTTGAGTTATACCTAGAGGTTAAAAGAGGATCTCTCTTTGTAAGAAAAAGTACTGCAGAAAGAGGACATTGTGGCTTTTTTAAAAAAGAGAGAATTTTATTTTAATCGGAAAGGTTTCGCTGTGCGGGAAAACCATTGCTTGTCTGTGACAGTCCTTAGGAAATGTGTGTGATACGTGTTTCACATTTTCATTGTTTTCATGCAAGTGTTGAACCTGTGTTGTGAAACTAACTTAACATCTCAAAAATTATCCTTATCAGGAGAAGCATTGGGCAATGATGTTGGTTAATGCATAAGCAATTTGCCGATTTGGGTATGGTGTGCTTGAGTGTCAATGTATTTAATGCACATGCTTGCCAGTATTGAACAGCTACTTATTTATACCACATATGCACATTTAGATTCATATCTTTGACATTGGCTAGTTCTTCTAAATGTGTGTATAGTTCCTTATTGGTTAGTACAAGGTTTTATGTGAGATTCCTGGAGTTTGCTAGATATGATTATTATTAATGCTTCCAGTTTTTGAATTGGCCAAGCCTCTAGCTTTTGCCTAATTCTTGCTTAAGCTTTCCCTTTAAGCTGTGTCACAAGGTTCGGGTTCGAGTTTGACAAGGATAAAGTTCGAATCAGAAGAATTAAGATAAAATAGTTCAGACTAATTTAAAATGCATATATACTTGAAATTTCATAAATTTTAATAAAAAAATAAAAAATTAAAACCAATAAAAAAATTAATAACATTAAAAAGTAATTATTAAATAATGATAAAAAATATACTAAATAATGATAAAATAAATACTAAATAAGAATTAATATATAAACCTAAACCTTTTGGATCTTAATTGTTCACTAAAAAAAATAAAAAAACTAAAATCTAGTTCACTAAAATTAATAATAGTAATAAATCCTATCGCTAGATTTTAAAAAAATCCAGGCTAAATATAGAATCTATGGTATCAAATGGCATTAGATCAACCGGTTAAACTCCTCAACTTTCAAGGAGACTCAGGTTTGAATGTTGCCAAGCGGTACATGCATCAATGCCAAGTTGTAATACCATGATATGGTCATTGATATAATATAGGTTGGACCTGTTTCAATCCCATATAATCATTTAAAGAGAAGTATAAAAGTTAAGGTGTTCATGGGGTTTGGGTAAGTGATGGGGAACAAAGAGCTTTACATAATGGGCCAAGGTTCTAATCCCATAGGTGAACCTTAACATTTGCCCATGGGGTTTAGTACAAATGGTGGGGAGTAATGAAATTCATACCATAAACCAAGGTTCAGATCTCATGAGTGAACCTTAACATTTTATTAAATGGCATGAATTCAACCAATTAGATTTCTTTATCTTCGAGGGGGAGACCCATCTTTGAATCTTGCCTAGTGATACATGTATAGTTATTAAATACCCAACTATTGTAATATCACTGTGTGGTCATGATGTAAGACAGGTGAAGCCTGTTTCAATCTCATTTAAAAACAAAAGTATAAAACCTAAGGTCGTAATGAATAAAGGGAAAACAACTTAAAGCTGACATGTAATCTTCACATGGATTTTCATGATCTTGGAATCCATGTTCATGCCCATAATCTTACACAACCTGATGTTCTTCACGATACAGTCATCGACAAGGGCCATGCACTTTGCTTTAGAAACCCTGCATTGGCACTAGCCTGAGCTTCATGTTGAAGCCCTTAATCTTCAATAAAGGCTTAATGAAAATGCATCCAAGTGAAACAGGCCCTGTTGTAATGGCATCCATGCATTGTAGACATACCCAAGGGTTGAGACCATGCTTGAGTTCAACACAATGATCATAGCATCACATGCCTGGCACCTCCTATACCAATATCTGTCTGGAGTCAAAGCACAAGTCAAACATCAACTTTCTGATCTTTGGGCACTTGAAGAGATGGGGCTTCCTCTGCATGGGGGTCATCACATACATGTAGAAATGTCCTCGTCACCCACCACAACCACTTCCTCAATGACTAAATCATGCTTGTGGCGTGCCTTGATCAAGTCCAATGTGTACACCTTAGTTGAGACAAATTTATATGGCGATTTTCATTGAATTAATTCAAGTGCACTTCAGATTCACCAAATTTCAAACTTCAAAGATAAAATTTGGTGAATACTGTGACAACCTTCAAGTAGTGAAATGCAGTAAGGATTGAATCATTCTCATTATCTTTCACCTCATGCAGCCTGCATGATTTAATCTAATACTCTTCCTTGCAATGGCATCCAAACACAGGGATTCAATGAACTCTACTCTTCAAGGCCCATCTTTTATGTTTCCTACATTGTTTGCAAAGTGATCAATATCTTGTAGCCTTATCTGAACTCTACTCTTCAATGCTCATCTTTTATGTGTCCTACATTGTTTGCAAAGTGATCAATATCTTGTAGCCTTATCTGTAGTATAGAAGCGTGATAGACAGATTAGGGTTGTGAGATATTGTCTTTGGTCTTAAATCTAATATTGAGATGCATAGGCTTTTAGACGTGTTGGAGAATGAAAAGAGAGAATTTGTCAATAATCTAAGGGCTTATTTCCTTCTTCATTTTTTCTCTTTGAGCCTAACTCTTTAGGTATTGCTGACCATGTGTCTTTCTTTTGTACATATTATGTACATATTATGAAGTTACACTCATTATCCATCATCAACTTATGGAGCAAGATGGTAATAGGGAGTTTTTCATGCCTGGTGGTACAGAACTGGCGTTTGACTTCACCCCATACCTTTAGTATTGTTAGGAAATGTTTCCTGATTTTACACCTGCAAGAGGAAGCACAATAACAAAAATAGAAACACAGAAACAACAACACAAGTGACACAGATTTACGTGGAAACCTGCAATGTGCAGGAAAAACCACGGGGCAATGGCAACTTCTTCTTTTATTATTTTCAGCAAACTTTACATTCACGTCTTTCAACGTTTTCAACTCTCTCATATGCAAGGGATCAAGTCCCTTTTATAGAGCAGACAAGGAAGGCCCCAACCGTTCGTTTCCTCTTCCGAGGAGACCTTCTCAAAACTGTTCGTCTTCATACGGAACCGAAACGGTTTGTCTTCCGCTCCCTGAACCTGTTCCTCTTCTGTGTTAGACGTCTACTTGTTTAGACGTCTGGCTTAGACGTCTACTTGGTTAGACGTCTAGCCTAGACATCTACCAGCCCCGACGTCTGGAAGCCCAGACGTCTGGCCTAGACGTCTACCAGCCTAGACGTCTGGCAGCCCAGACGTCTGGCCTAGACGTCTAGTAGGTCAGACGTCTGGCCTGCTGCCTAGACGTCTAACCCAGACGTTTAGCAGGTCAGACGTCTGGCCTACTGCCTAGACATCTGACCTGTTGCTTAGATGTCTGACCTAGACGTCTAGGCAGCAGGTCAGACGTCTGCTGCCTAGACGTCTACCAGCCTAGACGTCTGGCAGTCCAGACGTCTGGCCTAGACGTCTAGTAGGTCAGATGTCTGGCCTGCTGCCTAGACATCTGACCCAGACGTCTAGTAGGTCAAACGTCTGGCCTACTGCCTAGACATCCGACCTGCTGCCTAGATGTCTGACCTAGACGTCTAGTTGGACAGACGTCTAGGCAGCAGGTTAAACGTCTGCTGCTGTCCTCTTTTTTGCTGCCTGTGCTGCATAGTGACTTCACTTCCTAACATTCCCTCACTTGAAGTCAGTATTCAGGAATTCTTCTATCAAAGATTTTCATCCAGTGCCAATTGCCTAATGTTGCCCTTGTTACTTTTTCAGCAAGCCTAGAGAAGTTCTGCACCATTTAAACTTCTCTACCTTGACCGACTTTGTAAGCATATTTGCAGGATTCACTTCAGTGTCGATTTTCTCCAACAGGATCCTACCTTATTCCACCACATTTTTGATAAAGTGGTACTTGACATCAATGTGTTTCGTGCGATCATAGAATGTTGGATTCTTCACTAACTGAATAGCACTATGGCTATCACAATGCAGCGTAATTTTCTCCTGCATTACCTTGAAGTCACCCAACAATCGCTCTAGCCAAATTGCCTCTTTGCTGGCATGAGTCGCTGCAATATATTCTGCTTCAATGGTTGATAAAGCCACAACAGACTACAACTTAGAAGCCCAACTCACTTGCTCCTCCAAGCAAGAGTGAAGGTATATCCTGTAGTGGATTTTCTCCCATCTCTATCTCCACCATAATCAGAATCCACAAAACTTGTAACTTGCAAATATGCCGATCCAAAGTAAATGGCAACATCTGAAGTGGCTCTTAAATATCTAAATATCCACTTCACTGCATTCCATTGCTCCTTACAAGGATTTGCCATGTACCGACTGACTACTCCCACTGCTTGGGCAATATCCGGTCTGGTGCTCACCATGGCATACATGAGGCTTCCTCTTACTGATGAATATGGTACACGAGACATGCTTGTCTTCTCCGCTTCCGTTCTAGGACACCGGTTGGCGGACAACTTTAAGTGTGGAAGAAGTGGGGTACTAACTGGTTTAGCATTCTGCATATTGAAGCGCTGCAGAATCTTTTCCACATATGACTTTTGACTTAACCAGATCTTTCTTCCTTTTCTGTCCTCGTGTATCTTCATCCCTAAAATTTGGTTTGCTGCTCCTAAATCCTTCATTTCAAATGTCCTAGCCAACCGAGCCTTAAGATCAATGATTTTCTTCATGTTGGGGCCTGCAACCAGCATATCATCAACATACAACAGCAAAATTATAAAGCTGTCATCGTCAAACCTCTTATAATATGCACAATGGTCAACTTCACTCTCGCTAAAAGCTTGGCTCTTCATGAAGGTGTCAAATTTCCTGTACCACATCCTTGGCACTGTTTCAACCCGTACAATGATTTCTTCGATCTGCAAACCAAATGCTCTTTGCCTCTTTCTTCATGACCCTCAGGCTGATCCATATATATCTCTTCCTCGAGATCAGCATGCAATAAAGCGGTCTTTACATCAAGTTGCTCCAGTTCCAAATCTTGTGCAGCTACAAGTGCGAGTAGAACTCTAATAGTAGTCATCTTCACAATTGGAGAAGAAATTTCATTAAAGTGAACACCTGACTTCTGCACATAGCCCTTTGCCAACAAGCGAGCTTTATAGCATTCCAACAACCCATCACTTGTTCTTCTTCACTTTGTATACCCACTTGTTTCCAACAGTCTTTCTTCTAGGTGGGAGATCCACAAGTTCCCAAGTTTTATTCTTGCGAAGTGCCTCGATTTCCTCCTCCATGGATTTCCTCCACTTTTCTCGCATTCTCGGACTCTAGCTTCCTAAAATGAACTAGGTTCACCATCATCAGTTAACAAAGCAAAAGAGGACTGATACACATGAGAATACCTTTCCGGACACTTTTGTGGACGTGTAGATCTTCTAACCCAATGATCCGTCGATTGTGGCTCTTGGTCTTGTGACCGTTGTGGCTGCTCTACTTGCTGTTCTGCATGCTGATCAAAAACTTCAGCATGTTCATCTTCACTCAATTCTACTTCAATAGGTACAACATTAGGATTTTGATGTACCACTTTACTTTACATGGATTTTTCATCCACAATTACATTCCGGCTAATAATTACCTTGTGGGCAGTATGATCCCACAATCTATACCCCTTCACTATATCTCCATAGCCGAGAAAAACACATTTGCTTGACTTCGGGTCAAGCTTGGACCTTTTTTCTTTGGTTACATGGGCAAACGTGTCACAGCCAAAGGTGCGCAAATGAGAGTAATCAACTGGCTTACAACACCAAACCTCCTCCGGAATCTGTCCATCCAATGCAACTGTAGGTGACCTGTTAATAAGATAAACAATTGTATTAACAACCTTTGTCCAGAACTTTTTCTCCAACATTGCTGTGCCAAGCATGCTTCTTGCACGTTCCATGATTGTGCGATTCATCTGCTTAGCCACACCATTTTGCTATGGAGTGTATGGTACAGTATTATGGTGCTTAATACCTTCCTGCATACAAAATTTATCAAATTCCTTGGAGTAATATTCACCCCCATTATCTGACTCCGAGACATAAAATCGACTTGCTCAAACTCTTTTCTACCCGTGCTTTGAACTCTTTAAATTTATGCAAAGCTTCCGACTTCTTCTTCATAAAATAAACCCACACTCCTAGAATAATCATCTATAAAAGTCAGAAAATAGATGGCGCCATTCAAGGACTGAGTGGGGACTGGTCCAAACATATCCGAATGTATAAGTTGCAGAAAATCAGAAATCTTATCAGGACTTGCAGTAGACCGAACCCTCTTCTGTTTACCAAAAATATAGTGCTCACATAAGTCTAAATTACAAGACTTAATCCCAGAAAGCATACCTCTGTCATGTAGAATTTTCAGGCCTTTTTCACTCATATGGCCTAGGTGTTGATGCCATAGCATTACTGCATCTTGAACAGAAGTTGTTGCTGCTGCATGGTTTGTCACCGTATCACCGCATAAACGGTATAAGGTCCCATAAGATTCTCCCTTTGCTACTACAAGAGCTCCTCTAGTAATCTTGCGGTAGTTGTTACTCGAAGGTGACAAAATACCCTAGCTTATCCATCATTTTGATTGAGAGCAAATTCTTCCTCAAATCGGGCACATGTCGCACATCATATAACATCCTTTCTCTACCATCGTCTACCACTGATCCTTATATCCCCTCTTCCCACAATTTCTAAAGGATGATCATCACCCAAATAGACCTTTCCACCATAGTATGGCTGATATTTGTCAAACTAGTCTTTGTGGGGAGACATGTGGAAGGATGCACCCGAGTCCAAAACCTAGGTATATAAAACCGATATGTCTATTACTGATACAAAAGGCTTCACATGTTGCCGTCTCTCCTGAATCTGCTGCACTGGCCTTAGCTGATTGCTGATTTTGCTTTTCATCATTCTTTATTTGTGAACAGTCCTTGGAGTGTCCTGGCTTCCCACAATGCCAACACTTCCCTTTCTACTTACGTCCTTTTGACTTAGAGCTGGACTATTTTCTACCTTGTTTACTCTCCTCAAAAGATCGACCTCTCACAGATAGGGCTTCATTGTTTGAGGGTTCCAAAGACGTTTTTCGCCTGAACTCTTCTGCCAACAAAGCGGCTACCACATCATAAAAATTGAGAGTTGCTGATGATGAATTACTGATGGTCATCACCATATGATCCCAAGTGTCCGGGAGGGAACAAAGTAGGGTGATAGCTCTATCTTCATCCTCCATCTTCACATTAACTGAAACCAGTTTACTGATTAGAGTATTAAACTCATTGAAATGATCTACTACGGATGAACTTCCTTCATCCTCAAGCTATAAAGCTGCTTTTTCAGAAAAACCTTATTTGTTGCTGATTTTGTTTCATACAACTTTTCAAGCTTTTGCCAAAGGGCTTTTGCGGTCTTCTCTTTAGCTACATTGAACAATACGGAGTCTGCTAGGCAGAGACAGATTGTAGAAACCGCCTTCCTGTTTCCCACTCCTCATCTTTCATGCTGCTCGGTTTATTCGCGACCCCTTTCAAGGCTTGAGCTTGGTCATTCTGAACCAGCAAATCCTCCACCTTCATTTCCATAGAGCGAAGTTCCTGCCATCAAATTTCTCAATCTCGAACTTGGTTACACCTTTTGTCATTGTTGCAGCTTCGACTCGCACAAAACCTTAGCTCTGATACCATATGTTAGGAAATGTTTCCTGATTTTACACCTGCAAGAGGAAGCACAATAACAAAAATAGAAACACGGAAACAACAACACAAGTGACACAGAGATTTACGTGGAAACCTGCAATGTGCAGGAAAAACCATGGGGCAATGGCAACTTCTTCTTTTATTATTTTCAGCAAACTTTACATTCACGTCTTCCAACGTTTCAAATCTCTCATATGCAAGGGATCAAGTCCCTTTTATAGAGCAAACAAGGCCCCAACTGTTCATTTCCTCTCCCCGAGGAGACCTCTGCAAAATTGTTCGTCTTCATACGGAACCGGAACGGTTTGTCTTTAGCTCCCTGAACCTGTTCGTCTTTTGTGTTAGGCGTCTACTTGGTTAGACGTCTGGCCTAGACGTCTACCAGCCTAGACGTCTAGCAGCCTAGATGTCTGGCCTGGACGTCTGGCAGTCCAGACGTCTGGCCTAGACCTCTGCCTGACCAAACGTCTAGACGTCTGGCCTGCTGCCTAGACGTCTGACCCAAATGTCTAACAGGTCAGACGTCTGGCCTGCTGCCTAGACGTTTGACCTAGACGTCTAGCTGGACAGATGTCAGGCCTTCTGCAGTCCTCTTTTCTGCTGCCTGTGCTGCATAGTGACTTCACTTCCTAACAAGTATTCCAATGATCAGTCTAAGCTGATTTTATCTAAGATATTATCGAACCACATATAGGTATTGACCTTGCTAATTGAGTTTTTTGGTGAAAATTCCCCTGGATCATTTTCATTTTTAGTTACTCATTTTGATATTGATTCTTCTGTGTCCATGATGATAGTTCCACCTTTGTTGAGTGGTTTCAGCAACTCCAAAGGAGTAATTCTAGGAATTTGACAAATTTGGTCTTTGCTTGTTGAGTGACAACATCAACCATGGAGTAACTATCTAAATTTTTGAATCCTTCCCCATACTTCTGTGAGTTTTTCTGGGTCATTGGTGTGTACCATTATGGAAGTATTATGCAGTTTTCCTGCATTGTTTTCATGTTCAGTGATTTATGGTGGCATCAATTCTTTTATTTCCATGATGGCATTTCCTCCGTTGAGCTGTCTTAGCAGCTTCAAGCAGTAAATGCTATTAATCTGAGATTTTCTTGGTTATTGGTGCGTGCATCATTATGGCAGTATTATGCAGTTTTCCTGCATTTTTTTTCATGTTAAACAATTTATTTTGGTTGCCGATTTTTTAATATCCATGATGACATTTCCTCTGTTGTTGAGTGGTCTTAACAACTCCAAGGAGTAAATTCTATCTGATAAGTCTGATATTTGCTTGTCAAGTGACAACTTTGATCATGGAGTAATTCGTCTAAAACTTTTAAATCGTCATCCATCTTTTTTGGATTTTTTGACTTAGTCATTGGTATGTCTACCATTATGGTAGTAGTATTAAAGCAATTTTTTCTCTCCCATGAAATGCAGTCTAGGTCCACAAAACCAAATATTTTGTCCTGGTGTTCATTTATTGACACATGCTGGGAGTGCGAATCATTGATGTGGATAGAATCTCTTATGTTGGGAAGACAATAAATCACAAGCTCTTGAGCATACCATGAAGAGGAAGCATTCCGTAAGTAATAAGATTGAATTATAAGCATTCCGTAAGTAATAGATTGAATTATAATATGCTATAGCATTATGACTCTTTGTACGTGGACATTGATCAGTTATATATGGCTGCATTATGTTGTTGGTTGGTCAACTTTGACTGAAGGCCTACCTTAACAGTGTTGCTTGCATTGATATTTACCGAACATGTCCAATTGGACCATCCAATGCTAAAGAATGTGGACACCACTAAAGCCTTCAGGGGCAGAGGCGTTGCAGAGGGTGGACTTCTTTACCATTATATTGCATATAAACCCTTCAAAGGTATTATAAAAGCTGATTGCTACCAATTTTTGCATTCTTGGTCATTAAAGCTTATACCGAACATTTTCTTGATAAATGAAGGCCAGGTGACAATGGACATCTAGGTTGCACTAACAATCAGTATAATTTAGAAAGTATGAACCATGCATAAACTTGCTAATAAAGAAGAAGAATCTGTTTGGCTATGAACGTGAGGAACAGAAAGACAATAGACAAGAAGGCCAGTTTACCAATCATGATCCCTGATAAAACAGAGTAGTCTGACTGTCTATACGTCTGCAATTTTGCAAAGGGGGAGTGGAAAGACATGTTACAAGTTTCTGATGGCAGACGTTCAATTTCCTGGTTAGTCATCTCTAAAAGAGAGGTTTGAAGAACTGGTACAAAATCCAAATTTTTGAGAGGTTTCAAGAACTGGTACAAAATCCAAATTTTTGAGATCTACCATATGCGTTGGAGATTGGAAGGTCTCCTTTTAGTTGAAATTCTGTGGCATGCATGTCATCATTAAAAGATTGCTTTGAGAAGCACATTGGTCTTTGATTGGGCAAAATGAAGACACTGTTCCTTACATTTCAATGGATTGCATCAATGAGTAAGTGTTTGAGAGCATTGCATGAGACCTACTTCAGATATCTAAGAGGTGTCAGGAGATAGCGTTTTACAAGGTATTCATTATAGATCACTTGGCCTGAAGTGTAAGTTGTGTGGATGGGTTATGATCTCATTCCTTCCATTTAAGACATCTTTTATCTTGCCTAAAGCTTACTTTTTAGGCACAGTCAAGCGAGCATGACATGGTCAAGGAGCATTTTTTTTGCCTTGCCTTATATATTGTTTTAATTATGTACCTTTTTAGGTTTTGATCCTAACTCATAGATGTAAATCCAAGGCTCACTTCTTAGACATTGGCCCATTTTCTGTCAATGCGTGTTCTCTTAATTCAAGAAGGTTTTTGTCCAAGACTATTGCTTGTGTTATACGTACCCCTCAAATTGGTTGTCAGATGATTTTATTGTGTCCATTGATTAGAATATGGTATAGATGGTAGTGGCTGATATGAAACCATTTCAGGAATAGGATCTCGTTGAACTAAAATATCTATGAAAATCTTCTCACCTTTCCTTAATTTGATCAACCTTAATTTGTTTGTCACGTTCATTTATTTTTCTCATCGACCTTATTGAAAAGGATAAGGGACAAAACTTTATATTTGGTTCACTAAAAAATCAATAAGGACTAAATGCTTTGAAAAGTTTTGGTGTCTATTTTGAAACTGCTTATATTATTGAAAATGATTTCAGTTATTAAAAATGCATTTTCCTTATTTTGGTTTTAATGTTTTCTAATATGTGTGGGTGGTGACAGTGATGACTTTCAGATCATTTTGGAACTGTCATGGAAGACCGTTTTGAAAAGCATGGTTGTGGAATTTCATACAAACTTCGAAGGCAAAACTTTTGAGGCAATTCCTTTAGCTAAACTTTTGCCTCCAGTTGCACGTGCAAGTAGTGTGATCCTCGAGCATCCTACGCAGAACAAGTTCATCAACATTATTGGCAATCTTCCACAAGTGCAATCATTTTATGCTTTTGTTTATTCAAATGTTGGTGCACTATCATAGTAGTCTACGAGGTTAATTACCCTTTGTATTTTATCAAAATTTTCTCATTTTTTGTGAAGTTTCCTTGTGCTCTTGTAAGGTTCAGCCATATGGCACATGGCTTTGCTGTGATTTTTTTCCACAATCGGAATAATAATGTAACGTAAGGCATGTGCCCAAAGCATATTTGAGTATATTTGTAAATTTTGAATTATTTATTAGCATTTTTTAGGATTTTGGAATGTGTTACAAAGAGCTTCACATGCTTGCACCCATTCTTAGTATGCTTCAGTGTTTGTGTTAAACTTCTTGTGAGATGCAAAATTTTTTAGGTGGGAAAGAGGAGGGATTACAATTGGCCATAGCTACTTAATATGCTGGTCATTATAACTTGCAATCAATCTTCTAGTTGATCGAGGTCTTGGTCTACGACCAATTTCTAAATGTTTTTGTTAACTTATTTGTCATTGAGGTATACAAGATACTGGACCAAGCTATTTTTACAAGTAATTTAAGAGCTAGCAAACATCTTATAGACCCATGAAATACTATATATGCTGAAAGATGAAGGCACCGATTGGTCACTCGCTTCGATAGAAAGGAAATTGTTTTCTATTCCATTTCATGTGTTGGATTATGATTTCATATTGGGATAATGTCATGAATAAACAAAGCTTTATTCCACTTCATGTTACTGGCATAACAAGGATAACCAAGGATAACAAAGTTCTATTCCGATCATGACTTGATTGTTAGCATTCTAGAAATTGCACATTATGGTTGCCACAATTACATACACCGAAGTGTTGGAGAATATTACATAGTTTGGTACATGCTAATGTACTGCCATGGTACCTCATGGTACAATTGTAAAAATGTAAATATAAGAATAGGGTTTGAGGCTATAGTTCAAGAGTGTGATTTATATTTTCCCTTATGCACGTGTTTGTGTAGGACGTACACAAGTGTCATGTAACAATGTGCAAGTGTATAGAGTGAGAAAGAGTGCAAGTGTCTTAAGAATAAAGTGTGCAAGTAAATAGAATGTAAGTCATGTATACAAGTGGCAACATGTGAAGCCAAGAGGCATGGGAGGTTTGTCTTATGTGTGGAATGGGAAAGGATGCATCTCCCAGATATGTGAAGAAAGAAATAGTCAAAAGAGACCAAGAGTCACCTTTCTAAGGTTATATTATGGAGACAACTTCATGCATTGCATCTGAATCATTGAAGAAGAATCAAAGATTGTATGAAGCTTAGGCTATTTTGAGCAATTATATTGTAAGTTTGCTTATGCATATTGATATTGCGATTGGCCATTTATTCCATATTAATGTTATTTATATGAAAGTTATTGTTAGGTACCCAAGATAAGGATTTAATATTATAGTATTGTATAAATATTATAATATTATATTAGATGTAATTATAGGTAGTTAGACATTATAAATATAGGCAAAGACTCATAGAGATGACGTATGAATAGAAGAATATTGTATTTATCTTTAAATTGAGATATTGTAAGGAGTGACTTTCTTCCAATAAGGAGTATTGTACATTTTTTTTTTTTGGTATAAGGTAGAGGTGGTTATAAGGTCCACAAACCTTTTACAAAGTCAAAATGGGCTGGTTCTAGCATCAAGCCCGTATAATCAAAATACAAAATGGATCTTTCTAAGACTCACATTAAGCCATACTTAGAGTCCAAAATCCTATACTTGTCGCTTGATTATTCGGGATAAAACAAAAACCAAACAACACCTAGCACTTACTAACACTAGGTTGTCAGATCTTGTACACTTGTCACCTCCCAGGCCCAAACAAATGGGATGCCTTTTCCGCCTAATTCCATCCGTCGGATTACTCATCATCGACCCCTCCGATCTCCTCGATGCTCTAACGGGTTTGATCTTAGCTCTTCTCTAGCAACCAACACCAATAGTTCTTGAGGGAAGTTATCCTTCCAAATTTGCATCTCCCCAACGAAGCTGCAATATTTGCCATTAGATCCGCCGCTCTGGTTCCCTTCTCCGAAGGTGTGTTGGATTCGGGCATTAACCAAATGAGATTTATGAATCTTTGCTTCTAGGATAAGCTCCAATATGGTCCGAGTTGGGGTCTTTATCCTCCTTAATTGCCTTGATTATATTAAGCGAATCCCCTTCAAAGATAACTTCCTTATAACCCTCAAGTCTAGCAATTCTCATTGCCTGCATGCAGGCTCGGGCTTCCGCAAAATGATTTGTTTGAGTTCCCAAAGGCTCTGCAAAGGCAAGGACCACTTTTCCTTCCTCATTTCTCAAAACTCCTCCTCGCTCCTACAGCCCCGGATTTCCTTTAGCTGCCCTGTCAAAATTAAACTTAACCCACTTTTGTGTGGGGGGTATCCACTTGACACCATCCCGTGGGTTGGTTGTAATGTCTAGTTCCGGAAGTTCCTCTCCCCGCGTTCCGCAAAATCCTCCTTTCCCTTAGAGACATGGTCTCATTTTTGAAGAAGAAAGTTTTCCAGTTTTCTTTCAAAGCTCCGATTATTTTATTACCACATAACCCGGGATCTTTCTTACGTCCTTTAAATACTCTCTTATTTCTCTCATTCCATATCCCCCATAAAAAATGGGGTAAGTCGAGCTTCCGAGCCAAGTCAAAAGCTTTGCTCGGAAGGGGAAGCCCACCGTATGCGAAGTCGGACATGCTATTTGGACAGACCCAATCTATATGAAATTTGGACGAGATCATTTGGAAGACTATACAAGAAAAATCACAAGTTAGAAATATACGACTTATGATTCTATTGCTTTCTCACACAAGATACATCGATTGATGAATTGGAAACCTCTCCTTTGCAGATTATCTCGTTGTCGGGATCTTATTTTGAACTGCCAACCAAAAGAAGAAAGCTATTTTTGGGGTTAAATTATTTAACCAAATAACGAAGTCGGAGTCCGACCATTGAATCCCGAGTGGATTAACTTATAGGCGCTTTTACTTGAATAGATCCCACTTGTAGTTTTGCCCCAAATCGCCTTGTCTCTTCCTCCCCCAGGAATGATCGGGAACACCCTTAAAGCATCATTGAGTTTGGTTAGGGCCACCTTCTCTTGCTCTGATAGATTATGAACTGTGATTTTCTTCCAAGAAGTTTCCTGTGCTACAGCAATAAAATCCCCTACTTGTCCTCCCATTTCCTTCGAAATTTTATGTTGGAGGACCTGAAGGTCTGAGTTATCTTTCAGAGGGGCCTCTTCCAACCACGGGTCTTTCCAAAAGTCCACTTGTCTTCCATTACCAATTCTCCATCTGATGCCTTTCCTGACTACCTCCCGACATTCGAGCAAACAATTCCAAAAATAGGATCCTCTAGGAAGATTATCAACTTTCAGGAAGTCCTGATTATTTTTGATATATTTTGCCTTAAGAAGATTTACCCATCCCAATTGATCATTATTGATAAATCTCCATACTCGTTTGCCAATCAAAGCTTGATTCATTTCTTTCATTCTCTTTAACCCCAGGCCCCCCTGATCCTTGCTTGCACACACCTATTCCATGCTACCAACGAAATTCTCTTTCTCTCCCTCCGAACTCGACCACAAGAAGTTGCGTTGAATTAGCTCCAATGTAGCTTGGACCTTTGCGGGCATTCTAAATAGAGACATGCGATGAAATTGGAATGCTCTGTAAAGTAGTTTGTACTAATAAGGCTTTTCCTGCGGAGCTGAGAAGGCTGCCCTTCCAACCTGCTAACTTTTTGGAGATCCTGTCAATGACTGAGTTCCACAAAGTAGCCTTCATTCTTCCTTCGAACATAGGCATGCCTAGATAAGTTTTTGGTAGAAGCTCCTTTCCACAACCGAAGAGGTTAGCTATTCTTTCCTCCCTCCCACCAGGCGTGTTAAAGAAATAGATGCTACTCTTCTTATAGTTTATGTATTGTCCTGCTTCTGTCTCATACTTGGTTAGAATTCTCTTCAACTTCCTAGCTTGAGGCACCGAGGCTTTGGACACAATGATTGTATCATCCACAAACTGTTGGTGAGACATTGGCTTTGCTGTTGAGGCTGGTTTAAAACCTTCCAATTGACCATCTGCCACCGCTGCTGAAATGTTCCTACCCAATGCTTCCGCTAAAATAATAAACAAGTATGGAGACAAAGGATCTCCTTGTCGCAACCCCCTTTCACTCTTAAAGTAACCGGAGGGTGACCCATTCACCATGACAGAAAATCTTGTAGTAGAGATACAACTAAAAATCAACTTAATCCACTGGGGATAGAAACCAAACTTACCCAAAATCTTGGTGAGGAACCGCCATGAGACCCGGTCGTAGGCTTTATTCATATCAAGCTTTAGTAACATACCTGCTTCCTTACTAGTCACCATTGAATGAATAACCTCATGAATTGTGATGATACCATCCAATATTTGTCGCCCTTTCACAAAGCCACCTTGGTTCATATCAATGATGAAAGGAAGGATAACCTTTAGCCTATTGGCGATTGTTTTTGTGAGAATCTTCATCAGAGTGTTACATAAACTGATAGGGCGAAAACTGGAAAATTCCATTGCTCCCACTAGTTTAGGGATGAGGACTTAAAAAGTAGCATTAACTCCTTCTGGGGATTTCCATGTCCTTTTGAGCCTCAATTATAGCTTCCACTACATCATTGCCTAGGATATCCCAAAACTTCCGGAAGAAAGCTGCAGGGAAGCCATCCGGTCCTGGGGAGATGTTACCATCCATGTCAAAAACGACCTTCTTGATTTCCTCCTTTGTGAAAGGACTAAGTAAGAATCCATTAAGATTATCGATTACGAGGGGTGGAATGGCTGCCAACAGAGAGTCCTCTTCTTCAATAGTCGGATTTACATCTTCTAGCAACGATTTAAAGTACTCAACCGCTTCCCTCCTTATGTCTTCCATATCTTTGGTGTTAGACCCATCGGCCATCTTGATCTCCTTAATTTTGTTAGTACTCCTGTGGCAAAGAGTAGAGACATGGAAGAACTTTGTATTTCTGTCACCCTCCTTTAACCAACGCAATCTGGATTTCTGCCTCCAAAAGGTTTCTTCAAATCCTAGCATCGTGTGGTATTTGGCTAATAGCTCCCTCTCCTGGTTTCTCAGATCCTCCGTAAGCTGCTCTGACTTCAGCTTCTCCCGTAGTTCATTGATCTTGTCTTTTAGTTCTCGCATTTTTAACAAAAATATTGCCAAAGGAAGTTTTGTTCCACTCTCTAATGTTAGCCTTCACATTCCTTAGTTTACATGCCACTTGGGCCAATTTCGAACCATTATACTTTTTGTCCCACCATTGGGCAACCAGATCCTTGAGATCCGATGTTGGAACCACATAAGTTCGAATCGAAAGGGTCTGATGTATCTTTTCTTAGAGTCCTCCCTTGTTTCCCACAGAATTGGGTTGTGATCAGACCCGATTCTTGGGAGTGCCGTTAATGAAGAGTCCCCAAACCTCTCCAGGCATTCTTGAGAAAGAAGAAACCTATCTAATCTTATCTAAATTTGGTTTTCCTTCAATCTTTTGTTAGACCATGTATAGGAGAATCTACGCAGGTCCACATCCATCAACTCATGTTGCTCAACAAAATCTCTAAACTCGTAGATATCAACAGTTATTCTTTGAGAGCCCCCCAATTTATCTACAGGATTAAGGTAGCAATTGAAATCCCCCGCCACAATCCAAGGGTAGTTGGGGACCGTCTCCCTCAATTCAGCTAGGCGACTCCAAAGAACCCTTCTCAGTCCCTGTCTAACTGGAGCATATACATTCGTTAAGATCCACTTTTCTTGCGTGGTTTTATCCACACATAAGAGACAAATAAACCAACTAGACATCAGAATCACTCTACTATCAATCACATTTTTGTTCCACATAACCAGTAACCCTCCTGCTGTTCCAGTGGCCTCTTGGCTTACTACTTCAGCTTCTCGCCAAGTCCTATTCTTAAAAGGAATAACTCTACTCTCCTCCATTTTAGTTTCTTGCAGTAAAATCATATCCGGTTTGTGTTCTTGTCTAAGAGCATACAAAGCTCTTATTTTTGCAGGATTACTCCCACGAATATTCCATGAAAGAATCTTCATTTATGGGCTTTGGATCCTCGAGCCTTCGCCCCAAAGAGCAATACTGCTTGAGTGCCATCAGCCACTCCTCGCTCTGCTTCTTTCTGCCTTAAGGCAGCATTGCTAGGTTTCCCTCTTCCTACCGAACCATATCCCCATACATCCGCTCTAGGTTGAAGTTCCTTGGGATTCACTTGGCTTCTAGTAACCATCTTGGGTAGGTCAGTCTTGGTCTTTGGGGTAACAATCTGGATTTCCAGGTTAACTGGTCTTTTTGACAGTGGAGATGATTCCGTGCTCTTAGCTTCTTGATTAGTAGATTATTTTTTCCCTCGCTTTGGGGTTACACTGATCTTGGTGGTTCACCTCTTCCTCCCGAGTATCCTTGCCTGTATTATTAGTTTCCTGCTCCTTCCTCCGATTTTTCTCCTCTAAATCCTTCTCTTGAGTCTCCTCTACCTCAGATTCCACTTCTTGGCTGTCCATCTGATCTCCCTTCAAATGATTTAATGCATCAAAACTGTTCTCCACTGGGATGTTGATCTCCTTGGAATTTCTTTCCATAAATTCCTCTGCAGTACATGGGACCACTTCCACCGAGCCTCCATAGGCCTCCCGTATCACCCAATCAAACTTACTTGCCCCAGGGCGATGATCTATGGGGTTCTTTCCTTTGTGATTTGGCTTTGAGGCTTGCTGTATCATCTTAGGAGCAGGTTGAGCTTGAGGGTTCCCATCAAAGGGACCAACTCCCCTGTGAGAGGGTTTCGGGGCATAGGAATTTTTGGGAGGAGGGTTAAAACGTTGCCTCTTGCTTACAATAGGGCGAACAGGGTCTCTGATATTCGGATTTCGAGCTCCACGTCCTTGAGGCCCAGGTTGGGTAGGAATGGAGATCTGCGAGGGAGGGATATTATTCTGGGTTTGAGGATCAGTATTTTGGAGTGGGGGCTGGTTCTTGGAAATGCAGTGGATACCCTGGTGCCCTACCTTCCCACAAACACTACACTTAAAAGACATATTTTCATATTCAAAGACCTGAGTATGAAGGCCAAACATAGACGACAAAATAATGGATTTAGGGAGCTCTTTACTTAGGTCCGCCAACACACACATGCGAGCAGACAAGAGTCTTGTTTTGCTCAAGGTTGCAGGATCAATAGCTATTAGTTCTCCAATCTCTGTAGCTATCCCAGCCAAGATTTGTTCGTTCCAGAAAAGCAGAGGTAATCCTGGCATCTTAACCCAAATAGGAGCCAAATCCAGCACCTGAGTCTGGGGGTTGAAATCGGGGGACCAACGCTTCAGATACAAGCCCCTTTTCCCAAAAAACCAAGGACCTCCTTGGAGAGTCCTTTCCATGTCCTGTTCACATTGAAATGTCACCAAAAGAAAACTCTTGGGTAAAGCCTTAATCATCATACCGGCCCTTGGCTGCCATTTTTGGATGGCCCATCTCCTTATGACTTCCATGTCTGGCCTCACCCCCATAAATTTAGCCACCAGAGATGTTCTGCCCTCCATAGCCACATGCTGAGCTAAGGAATCCGGGACGTGCAACCTACCATTGACAAATTTTAGATTAAAACAAGAGTCGGATAATTTTTGCTTACCGCGAAGAGCATTAATATATGAAGGTCTCCAGTTGCCAGGTTTCTCTTTGTCTCCTTCTTGGGTCTTCCTTTGATCCTGACGCATAGAGTCCTGGTCCCCCTTAGAGAAATCTTCAACCGCATCCGCCCAACGCCCTTGGACCGGTTCCAATAGAACTTCCTTGTCCACATCCTCCGCCTGGGGGCCTGCTATCTCGCCAGAGCCCCCACCTGTCGCGTCTGTTGATCTGCCCTCTGAAGTCCCACGCCTAGGGTTTGATGCCCCTAGACCTCTCGCTCCTCCTCCTTGCTGCTCCATCCGTCACAACTTGTTGCCTCCAGTATTGTACGATTTTGCCCAAAGAACATTTGAGTAATTTGCATTGATTGTGGTGTTTTATTATTCATTGTGGTTGTTTCTATAAATTGTAATAATATTTATGGGTGAGCAAAGAGGTTCATAACAAGTGGTATTAGAGCAATGAGGTTCATAAAAGTTATGTTCATTGATATTGGCCATTTATGTTAATTGCTCTAATATTTGAGTCTACTCAAGATCTTGGATATTGGGATTTGTGATTGAATTTAGCTAAAAAGGCAACATAAAGTAGTGACTATCATTGTAACCATTGCATTGTAATGTGGTGGTGGTAATAGTGGCGTGGTATGGGTTTTGAAAAAGATAAAAGTAAAACTTAAAAATAATTTACCAATTGATAATGTTACATTATTTATTTCATACAAGCAAGCGTAATTTATTATTGGGAAAACAAGTTAGAATCATAATCTAAAATAATAATAAAAGGAATGCATGGTTTACCATTTTTGATAGCAAGCATAATTTATTTTGTTGGGGATAAAATAATTTAGAATTACAATTAAAAAATAAAATAAAAGAGATAAATGGTTTGTCATTTTTGCACTTTCACATCTATTGCTACCTTAACACTTTGTCATCTCAAGACATGACACTTCAATCTTAACCTTAATTGTTGCATATTCAATTTGTGTCTTCCCAATCCATGTATCAAGTGCTACTTTAGCTACCACATCATGTGCTGTCTCAATTGCTTCAATTATTACAAAAGAGTGTACCACCTCGATTATGTGCAATATCACCTTAACAACAATGCATCAAATCATCAACTCATTAACAACCACTTTTATTTGGAAGTGAAATTAGCTCAGCTGCGTTAGTATATGATATTTACACTATGGAACTTCAAAAGGGAGGCCCAAGGTTCAAATTTGAAAGGAGTAGGGTTGTACACCATATTCTATTATGGGTGTTGTTGGCATTTTTGCCACATTGTTTTTGTTACTGTTCATGCAAACTAATGCTCAAATTGTAAAGATACTCACTCCTCTGTTTGTAAATGAAAAAGTGAAAACTGTCGCGATATCACAAAATATAGTTTCGTGGCGTCCAAATGCAAAAATCAGCTAAGTACAAAAAATGTCGCGATATCGTGACATGTCGCATTTTCGCGGTTAAAACAACCAACAGAAGCAAGGTAGTAAAACTGTCGCGATATCGCGACATGTTGGAGTTTCGCGACTTATTGCAGTGAGAGAGCACTAAATTGAAAGTTGTCGCGATATCGCGACATACAACAGCCAAGGGGAGCGCCAATGAAACTTGTTGCGATATCGGGACAGAAAAGCAAGGAGCAGATGGTACGGAATGGCGCGATATTGCGACATGTCGCGTTATCGCGGAAGGGCTGAAGATAAACACAAGGCAGATGAAAGATGTCGCGATATCACGATTTTTTTGAAAACGAAGCCAAGCAAGAGGAACTTGTCGCGATATCGCGACAGGAAGCGGCAACGACAACGAAGGCAATAAATTGTTGCGATTTCGCGACATATTGGACAGGACGGGCTAAGCGCAAAGAAATGTCGTGATTTCGTGACATGTCGTGTTTTCGCGAGAAGGAAGTACGGAGACAGCCATATTGTACGAAATGTCGCGATTTCGCGACATGTCGAATTTTCACGGCCTCAAAGCAACAAGGTACAAGAAGAGAAAATGTCACGATTTCGTGACATGTTGAAGACCGAAGAGCCAAATGGAAAAAACGTCGCGATTTCGCGACATGTCACATTTTCACGACCTGTCGCATTTTCGCGGAACAAACGCTAAAAAGTACGAGGCAAAGGAAATTGTCTTGATATCGCGACATGTCGCGTTTTCACGGTGAACAAGCTGAAAGGACAGTGCCAAGTACGGAATGTCGCGATTTCACGACATGTCCCATTTTTGCCACTTCTAGGAAGATGAAATCCAACGACGAGAAGATGTCGCGATTTCGTGACATGGTGCGTTTTCGTAGGTCTAAAGCTGAAAAGGAGCCAAGATAGAGAAAGTGTCACGATTTTGCGACATGTCATGGAGACGAAGCTAAACGAGAGAAGATGTCACGATTTTGTGACATGTCGCATTTTCGCGACTGGTGGTGGAAGAGAGAGCAGTAAGGTAAAAGTGTCGCGATTTCGCGACATGTCGCATTTTCGCGACTTGTCTCATTTTCGTGACAGAAGCAACAACAAAGGCCCGATACAGTTCTGTTCGCATTTTTCCTTCAAAATTGCATAGGAGAACGTGAGGAGAAGATAAGGATCAAATAAAAGCTCTCCAACTGATTTTGAGATCGTGGTCAAAGAAGCTTCAAGATTAAATGTTTCTGATTACCGATGTGCGCAAGATAGAGGAACATGAGGCAGCTTTCGAAGCCACCAAAATTAAAGACGCCTCCAATATTAAAAGCTCCTGTTCGTGGTCTCTTAACAACTTCTGGCCTGCCCCGATAACGGTCATTTAATGAAGAAATATGGTCCCTTGTTTCTGTTTAATTTTTAGTTTTGATCCATTAAAACAGGGACTGTCATTTCTCCAAGGCAGATTAAGGGGATCGTTTCTTCAAAATCTGTTTCATGTATTAAATGTTGTAATACGAAAGGAAGAGGGAAGGCCTCTATAAATACCAATGTAAAATCTCAAGCAAAGGGAGGAGGATCTTTTTGCAGAAATTAAGACAGAAATCCTAGATGCATTTTGCTCTATTCTTAGTGTCTTCTGAAGTTGGTGATCCAAATTGTTGTGCATGTTTTGCTTTCTGTCTGAGTCACTTCTGTTAGTCCAGTGTTAATATAAGTTAAATTCTGCTGTTTTGAATTTGGCTATATTTGCATTTGAGCGTTTGGAGTGCAATTGAAAGCGAACATACGGCTAATGCATGATCCAATTTATGTATACGTATTCTAAGAGTCAGTTGCTGCTTAGCTTCAGGATCTAGTTGAGGTTATTTGCTGTTCGAGGTTGTTCTCCCCATCAACGATCGACTTCGGCCATATTTACATCTCTTTCTGTTATTTCCCATTTCTTTCCGCATTTTCCCTTTCTTTCCTGCATCCTCATATTGAAACCAATTTAGATTAGTTTGGGAGCCAGCCCTCTCTAGAGATTGGCCTGGGAGACTTCTCTTTCTCTCGGCCTTTCAATGTTGGCCGAGTCTAGGGCACACAAGTGATGAAATCTTGTACTTAGGCAGATTTGTGTCCAACAGGTGTATACACTTGGATAACCACATCAACCCATATGATCTAAGGCGTCGTGGATGTTAAAAACTACTTTCATTTTCATGGGATGTCAATATGTGCTACTTGAGGTGCCCTTATCACAAACACATTTACTTTAATATGTCCATGCAACCACTATTACAATTATTACGAAAAATGTTCTTGAGTCTCACATTAGCATGCAATAAGATAACTCTATTACCATCTTAACATATGCCACCACAATTGTCATATCAACTCGTGACACCTCATTTGTCACTTGTTTAATTGTATATGAGCTTAACTTCATATTCAAACATGTTCCATCTTAACTACCTTATTGATGATTTTTATTTGGTTGTAATTTAAAAACTAGCACCAAGTTTGGGGCTTAAAAGGGGGTCTACCCTAACCCTTCAAAAATCACCCTACTTGTCATATGTTTGGCATGATTGGTCTCTCGGGTCACCACAAAGAAAATACTGTATTTGATTTTTATTGTAGTTTCATTGGCTTCCACACCAAAATTCAAAAATAGAACTTTACTTGTGTTGAAGGAAGAGGTTGTGGGGCTTACTGACATCCACCCATCAAGCAATGATGCCATCATATCATTGGGTCTTCAAGGATTGAAACTTGGTGAGAAACCTTACACATTTAGTCCCCATAACACACTAGTGTAGGAGGAATCACCCCAACCCATACACTAGCGTTGGTCCCCTTTGATCTTATTTGGATCAATTGATGAAAGAGCCCATTACCCCTCGACTATGTTGCCATAATCCTGGGGGATTAGGAAATTGACTTAGTGCTAGTTATGTTCTTGATAGAAGGGATTGCAACGACTCACCCATATTACATCATGACTGTGGTGTTAACATGGTATTTCAACAAACCATATAATGGTATTTGACAATGTTAGGATCCCATCCTAACCCTTAATGTAATAACTTCTATGATGTAATAATTTCTAAATAACGTGGGTAGTACCCATGATTAATATTTTGTAATGTTCTAAGTTTTAGCTTATATAGTGCCTATGACAAATGGCACCCTTTTTATGTAACACATGGTAGATAGGTTATGTAAGGTGGCATTGTGCATGTAATTCGAGTGGCATTGTGCATGTAATTCATGTGGCATTATGCATGTAATCCAGGTGGCATTTTGCATGTAAGCCAACAATGGAAGGGAACTCTTTAAATACCCGAGAAGGCACCAATGTATTCATATTTTTGCAAATTAATGAAATGTTGAAGGAGGTTGCCCCCTCGAAGAGGCCTGCGATTCTATCTTATTATGAGATTGTTCCTTTATGCAAATTTTTGTTATAATGTGTATTTTGTTATGAATATTAATATGATGTTTATGTGAGTTTATTTCCAAGCAATTGTGTGAGAGTGTGTTTATTTGAGTTTATTTTATAGTAGGATCCTAACAAGTGGTATCAGAGCGCTTTTCAGGGCCAAGTTCTGCTGCAACAGTAACGATTCTTGCCTGTTAGGTATAATCCTCTGTTATTTTCGTGTAATTTTTTTTTTACTATTATAAAAAAGAAGAAGACAGATACTAGTAAAAAAAAAGACAAATACCAGTTAAAAAAAAAAAAATATAGTCCTTTTTAGTTGATTAGGTAGAAACCCTGTGCCAGGGGTTTTAAAATACCGCGAAGGATCTGTCATTATTGGCTAAGCTAGATAACCCATACAACGTCTAGTGAAGTGAGGGCGATCAGGCTCCAATACCTAGGCCTCAGACATAACTCGCGCACGAACTTGAGCTCCCACGCATCTTCGGGTGTATCGGGAGACCATTCTAGTGTTAACACAATTTTATCTAGTAGGAAGCTTCTCGACCTTGTATCATCCATAGTCCACGAGACACAACATCTCGGACGATTACCCTCTCATACTGTCAGAGAGGCAGATAGTGTGCTCAAGGGTATATGTGGAATCCTCCTTGGGTAGTGGCCTGAAATATTGGTTCGAGCACTATTGTTTGTCACTGCGGTATAACAGAGGGCCTATGGGTGTTACATACTCCTTTACTCAGCATACCCTGGTTCTGTTAAAACTTCAACCTGCAACAAAATCACAAATCAAAACTCCCTATTTGTAAACCTGCATTCCAAATTCCCAAAAGTGAGCATATAAGAAAGGAATCCTCTACCAAAAAAATAACATACATTGCATGGATTCGGGATAAAATATGAGGGTGATAGTTAAGTTGACAGTCTGGAGAATAACAGTCAAATTTACAGTGGCAGTAACAGTGAGGTCAGTTAGGTCAGCACAGTCAGGTCAGAGACTGCAGTTTTTAGAACAAAACTATCATAACAGTAACCTACAAACTATAGAGAATCTTCAGACTAGTGAGGTAAGCAGTGTCAGAGAGACTGTCCAGGCTGAGCAAAACAGTGAGCGAGTGACCAGAGACCAATTATAGATAGTGCTCCAGTACCCAACTTTTGCACTGTAGCTCAAAATAAAAAATTGTAAACATCGTTAGACTCGGCAAAACAGGAGATAAAAAAAAACAAAAGAAAAAAACAAAGTCTAGGGTGCCCAAAAGTAATGTTGTGGGATATAGCTCATTGTGACCACCTCTTCGAACTGATCATTTTGATGTATAGCACCCAAGCATTTTTTGGAAACTTACTAAAAATAGTAAGTCTTGAAACCCAATTCTAATTTTAGTAACTGGTCACAAAAGGTTCCAAAATGACCCAGGGTACCCGTGGATATCAAAAAGAGCTAGAACAGATGGGATCCTTAACCAAAGCCATTGAGAATTTGAACTTGGCAATTTTCTCCATAAGGGAAGAGGTCCAAGGTCTTCGTCTAGATCATGAGGCCACTAGCGCTCGCTTAGAAGAAACA
>JAQPPZ010016568.1:237500-386910 GCA_028583015.1 Wollemia nobilis | reverse complement strand
TCATTTCATAAACTTAAATTTTCATAAAAACAAGTACATATATATCTTAAGATACATAAATATTTTGTTCTTAAGATATATTCTCTTGATATACAAGAATTTACCATGCTTTAGTCATATTATATTATATATAATATGACTATGACTAAAGCATGGTAAATTCTTGTATATCAAGATAATATATAATCTACTAAAACTCTATATTTATGTTTAGTATAAATATAATATTTATTAAATATAAAACAATAAAAAAAATTAAAAATGAACCTCTATATTCTTAATTGCCTTGTTTATATTTGAAGCAATATCTATATGGTTTCTAAAAATAGTTGTTAATGTAGGTCATGGTATCTTTACTATGGTGTGTGCTACATTTATGTTTCATTAAATTGTTTTAAGTGTATTTTTGCAACAAAGGCGACTTTATAAATATAGTGCATTAGTGAGGTAATAATATATAATATGAATTATGTGTAAGCTTTATATGTTTAGGTATATATTATATGTAGATTTCAAAAGATTCTTAATACATGTGCATCTAAAATAATTAAAAAACAAGGACATTCCTCGGTTTTTTTATATATACTTCAATTCTATGCTTTGATTTTGTTAGTTTTGAGAAGAGTTGTTCAAAATATTATTGTCAATTAAACAAGTTATTCATAAATTAAAATCTTGAGTGGTGTAAAAATATACTTTGCAAATTTGCAATTACTAAATCATGTTAAAAATGGATAGGACTATAAATTTTGTGTTCTCTTCTTATCGTGTAATGTTTTCCTAGATATATTTAGTATACAGTAATTTCAATTTGAAATATGCTTTAACAAAATGTTTCCTTGTTGTTTTATATTTTTAAAGGTGTTTTATGTTTGAATGATTTATTAAGGTTATTTTTCATGATAATTGAGCTTTTGGTTTGTTAATTTTTATTTTTTTGTGGTGGTTAATTTATATTTATTTTTATAAACATGTTTTTTTTTGTTTTTTTGTAAGCTTCTATACTGCTTTAACAACCCTAAAATTACATTCTGGTTGTGTTAGAAATTTTAGATTTGATGTTTTTCTTCCAGATAAATTACTCTAACATAATCAAATATTTGATGTTTTCTCGAAATGTGTAATTTTATTCAGCTCTCTATTTTGTTGTTGATATGAAAATCTATTACTAGAAATTAATGTAGATTTGGTGTCTTTTTTTCTTTTTCTTTTGAATATGGTATAATTTGTTAGGTTCTTAGTAACAAATTTGAAAAATTAATGCTAAAGGTTTGGCTTGGCACTTTTCTTATAGATGAAAGTCAATTTTGTATTTCTTTATTTTTTTGTTGACTTGAGTGTACTAAATATTATAGGTGTTTTCATTTGACCTAGTATAATGCCTTCTCTCATTTGACCTAGTGTAATGCCTTCTTTACTCCATGGGACACGCTAGAATATTAGCGGACAAGAATAATAATTAGAAACTAAAAATTATGTTTTTTTTGTCTAAATTAATTATAGATTTTTTCTCAAGGAATATGCTTGGTGTTTTGCCTTCATCCTTGCTCTCTGAGTTTGGAGTTTTGTTATATGCATCTTAATGTATTTACTACCCTTCCATTCTTATGCAAAAATAGAGCAATACCGTTGGTGTCTTTAAAATAAAGTTGATTAAAAATTCTCCTTTATGCCCTGTTGAGTGGTGGGTTGGTCTTTGTTTTTGGATGGCTATTTTAGTTTAATTTTTATTTTAATATTTTAGTTTAAATTTATTCAACCTTACCTTTCATTTTTTTAATGTTTGAAGGCCTTTATCACCAATGTGCCCTATGCGTTGATGCCACAACATTGTCTTTGCTACAGGAATACTTGGAGCTTCTTGTACCATATTAATTTCCTCTACAACTAAAGAGTTATTGCAATCAAAACTTACAGTGCTAACCTCAAGTTAGAACAAAATTTATGTACGAAATCCCCTTACCAAAACTAAGCATCCATGAACCATCTTGTAGTTGTTCTTATTGAATACCATAGTCACAACCACATCATTCTTTCTAATGGATATCATATTTATTTCCAAACCTAGAATATGTAGCACACTAGGAAGGGTTTTAATTCTTCCATATTTAAACTTCAACTTGAATCTTCCTTGATCTATTATTTTATGTGTTGAATTGTCTCCCAAAAATACTTCACCTCTATTTATCTTTTCATATTCATAGAACCCCTCCCTATGAAGAGTCATATGAAAAGAAGCATATGTGTCGATCAACCATGAGTCATGGTGTTCACATGAGCATGTTGTAGCTATGAATAAGTCCCCTGAATCTTCTTTTATGGTATTCATTTCTACAGATGTTCTCTCACCATTATTTTTAGATCTATAGTCTCTTTTAGAATGCTTTGTTTTACCACACTTCCAGTATTTTCTTTTGTTTGGAACAAAATATTTTCCCCTAGATTTTGATTTTCTTTCTCCTATTTTCTTTTTGCTTCTTTTTTGATAATAACCTCTCACAACCAAGGCATCCTTTTGATGATAATTCTCAAAATATTTTCATCACATTTCCTCAAATAGCAATGTTCCTACTATATCCTATACTTTCAATGTAGAAGTAGTATTGGTGATAGCCATAACTATGTTATCCTAGGAGTTAGATAATGATGCAGGAGCATCCAGCAGCACCAGCAATAGAGGCATCCAATTGCGGAAAAGACAGTTCTGAGGAGTCGGCCAAAGAAGAAAAAGCGGTAAAGGAAGATACCTGTCGTGATTTCACGATGTGTCACGAAATCGCAATAGAAATTGGCAAGGAGAAAGTCCAACAAAAGGGGCCACGATTTCGTGACATGTCACAAAATCGTGACAGTTTGCAGGAGAGAGACGAAGGTGCAGAAGGGGCCACGATTTCATGACATGTCACAAAATCGTGACCCGCGATTTTGTGACATGTCGTGAAATCGTGACCATCACGAAATCGCGACGAAAAGTCGGAGGCAGTGGTGAAGGCAGGAAAGTGTCGCGAAATCGCGACGTCGCGATTTCGCGACATCACAAAATCGTGATGTCTTGGCGAGGCAGAGGCAGAAGGTAGAAAGGGGAGCGAAATCACGACGTCGCGATATCGCGACGAGTTTCTCAGCAAAGGAGCAAGTGGCAGAACGGTCGCGATATCGCAACGTCGCGAAATCATGACAAAAATTGGAAAAGCAGGTGCAGAGGCAAAATGGTCACGATATTGCGACATGTCGTGATATCGCGACCAAAATGGGCAGAGAGTGCAAAAAGCCAAAAACTTCGTGATATTGCGACGGAGAGAGAAAATGGCGCAGAAAGAAAAAGAGATGACGGGAAACACGTAAGTGGTTTTTCAAGGGTGGATACAGATGACACGTGGCACCCAAAGAGCAGTCAGGGCAGACAAGACCAGGAAGTGCGAGGAACGAAGAGGATGGACACGTAGAGAATTTTTTGACAGATTCAGTGATGACAGGGACCGTGCGGAGTGTGGGAATTTAATCGGGTTGGTGTCCCAGTTTTTGAAAATGTAATTAATCAGGTTGGTGAACCTATTTAGGCAAGAGTTGATGTTTGAGAGGGTCAGGGGCCTCTATAAAAACCCAGTTGTTTGTTTCATTCAGATAGTGGATCGGGGAATAGACGCAGAAGTGTAGTAGCGGAGAACCAAGCCGAGCGCTGGTGATTGTAAGCCTGCGGGCTGTATGTATTATGCATTTTCAGATTAATAGATGAATTATTGTGGAATTCGGGAGTGTGATTTTGTGTCTATTTTCCTGGTGCCCCGTTAGTGGTATCAGAGCAAGAAGGTTCTGAGTGCATAAACAGACCGTCGATCGTGAGGCAGTTTATGCCAGGATTTGTGGTGAGGGTTCTGTGAAGTGAGAGAGTGAGTTCGGTCTTCAAGTGCATAAGCAGATTTGTCGAGCGGGAGGCAGTTTACGCCAAGACCCAATAAAAAAAGAGAAAAGAAAAGCAAGAAAAATGCATTTCCGAAGAAGACGGGACAACAAGGAGGATATGGTGTCGGAGGAAGAAGTCTTAGCTTTGCAACGGAAATTAAAAGCATTGCAAAAAGAATGGCTCGGGATAAAGTTACGAGAGCAAGAATAATGACAAAGAAGACGGGAAGAGAAACGAAGAAAGAAAGAAGAAAAGTTGAAGAAGACTGCATGTGAGGAAGAGTGCAGCAGTACCGGGACCTGCCCGAAAGAAGGCATAGATTTTTTTGTGTAGGAGGAAGAATTGAAGCAGGCTGCAGAAGAAGTTTGCAGCAGTGGAGAAATCTGTCTGGAAGAAGACAGAAGTATGGATCGGGAGCTGGGGTTGAAACAGACTGCTGAGGCAGAGAAGGGTTTGGGAGTGTTGCAGGAGATAGCAACTGGGCCAAGCGAAGTGAAGATCACTTCTCCACTTACCCTGGGTGTCTGATGTAGGAGCATCCGACAGCACCAGCAATAGAGGCATCCAGTTGCGGGAAAGACAGTGCTGAGGATTCGATCAAAGAAGAAAAAGCGACAAAGGAAGATACCTATCGCGATTTCGTGACGTGTCACAAAATCATGACAAAAATTTGCAAGGAGAAAGTCCAGCAGAAGGGGCAACAATTTCGTGACATGTCACGAAATCGTGACAGTTTGTAGGAGAGATATGAAGGCGCAGAAGGGGTCGTGATTTCATGACATGTCACGAAATCACGACCGTCGTGAAATCATGACGAAAAGTCAGAGGCAGTGGTGAAGGCAGGAAAGTGTAGCGAAATCGCGACATCGTCATTTTGCAATGTCACAAAATCATGATGTCTTGGCGAGGCAGAGGCAGAAGGCAGAAAGGGGAGCGAAATCATGATGTCACGATATCACGATGAGTTTCTCAACAAAGGAGCAAGCGGCAGAATGATCATGATATCGCGACATCGCGATACCGCGATGTCACAAAATCACGACAGAAATTGGAAAAGTAGGTGTGGAGGCAAAATGGTCGCGATATCGCGACATGTCACGATATCGTGACCAAAATGGGTAGAGAGTGCAGAAATCCAAAAATGTCGTGATATTGCGACATGTCATGATATCGCGACGGAGAGAGAAAATGGCATAGAAAGAAAAAGAGATGGCGGGAAACACGTAGGCAGTTTTTCAAGGGTGGATACGAATGACACGTGGCAACCAGAGAGTAGTCAGGGCAGACAATACCAGGAAGCACGAGGAACGAAGAGGATGGACGCGCAAAGAATTTTTTGATGGATTCAGTGATGACAGGGACCGTGCGGAGTGCGGGAATTTAATCGGGTTGGTGTCCCGATTTTTGAAAATGTAATTAATCGGGTTGGTGAACCCGTTTAGGCGGGAGTTGATGTTTGAGAGGGTCGAGGGCCTCTATAAAAACCCAGTTGTTTGTTTTAGTCGGATGGTGGATCGGGGAATAGACGCAGAAGTGTAGAAGCGGAGAACCAAGCCGAGCGCTGGTGAATGTAAGCCTACGGGTTGTATGTATTATGCATTTTCATATTAATAGATGAATTATTGTGGAATTCGAGAGTGTGAGTCTGTGTCTGTTTTCCCGGTGCCCATAATGAGCAAAGTAAAGTAATACAATTTTCCTCTTCATAAATTTTTACATCTACTGAGTTTAATTGACTTACCATAGTATTAAAGGTATTTCGATGTTCGGTCATAGAGTTACCATCACTCATCCAAAAAGAATACAACTTATTTCAGAGAAATATTTTAATTACATACAATGCTCCCAATTTTTTCCATAATAACTTTGTCAAGGTATCTATTGATACATTCAAAAATACCAAATTAGATAAGCACAATTTAATAGAGCTTCTTACCAATCCAAGCCAACACCTTGAAGATGTAGTGTGGCATAGGATGTTCAAGTATCAATGGAATATTTCTTCATATTATAGTAAGTTTCTATCTCCTTTATCCATGCTTCGACTTTGTCACCATATTCCTCTCCATTGGACTTGGAGGATTTTAGATGTTGCATATCCTTGCTTAACTCGACCTCTAGTTAGATCCTGGTCTGTGGTGCCTCTGTAAGAGGGTCATTCATCAGTCTCATTCTAGAGTTATAAGCCTATGTTTCTCCATTTAACAAAATATCCAACAATTATTTATGTGTTTCCACTTTCTCACGAAGTATGGCCACTATCATAGTGAGATCTTTTATTTCATTACTAGGATTCTTTGAATCTACATGAGATTTTCTATCCTCTACATTGGTTTGTTGTGTCTACCTCATTGTTGGGGTAACACTTCCTCTCCTTCTCTTGGGTGGTATTGTTCTTGACCACACACAAGAAAGATATCAGGAGTCAATTTACCATTACATCCTTGGGTTGATTCTCCTGCCAACATCTATTTTCTAGTTATCTTAAATAAACAAATGGATTAGCTTTTAAAAATTATTATTTTAAGCAAGGTATAATCCTTGCCTAGGTATATTTTCTATTACACACCATCTTTTACTTATGCACAATAAGTTGATTCACCTTCGAACCATCGACTTGATGTAATGTGGGTTTTTGATGCCTAGAAGCTTTTGTCTCCACAGACTCTAAACGCTCTAATAGCACTTTTTATGCATCGAAAGATTTTATTTCTTCCTCTTTTGTTTTCTCCCGTTGTGAGTTATGGGAGACTGGAGGCCTATGGGGGGTTGGCCGAGTGGCAGCCCTCCCACCTTGATGGGGTGTTTTGGCCTGTTCTATTTATGGTTCATACTCCTCATAAAATTCTTGAGGAGTCTCTGGGCAAGGTCTATGACCCTGATTGAGTCCCTGCTGAGGGTACCCATATTTTTGATGTGGACTGATGTGGACTCTCTTATAGGCCAGACCGCCAAGGCGGTATGGCCAAGTCCTCAGGGCTAAAGCGAAGGCGACCAGCACCCTCTCTTTGTGCACCTTCCACAGTGTCCACCCTTGATTGGGCTTGGCTACGTGTGTACACCATTGTGGTGCTTCTCTACTAGCTAAGCAATTTTTTATCTCATTTATGATGATTTTTTTTTTTTTTTACACTAAGAAGAAATGAACACACACATACACAAACCGTGATTATCTCTTTTAAGGATTAAATAGTGTGTCCTAAACTGCTTTAGTGCATTTTGATGTTTTGTTTTGTTTTTGCAAGTTTTGAAGAACGTTTAAATGCATAATGTTGGCTCATATGACTCCCATAAATGGTCGCCCCTTCAATATACCATTGTCGGACCGATATACCAACCTCTCTATATACCCGCCCTTATGAGAGGGAAACTATAGGTATGTGAGAGCAGATGGTACGTGGAACATAGGTGGTACGAAAGGGGGGATTGTCTTTTTAATGACACCTACCATAGAAGACTTATCCTCACGCGCATGGGAATCACCCCAGCGACACTCGGTCAGATTTCGTCAAGATTTACGCCTAACAACAGTGACAATCGAGGAAATGGATGCAAAGCTAAGCCAAGGTGGTGATGAACCCACCGTTGGTCTTGCTCAAGGGCTGGGGTCTTACGACCAGCTCCTTGGTTTAAACTACCACATGATGTGTGTGGGATTCATTTTATTTAGCGAAAATGAAACAAGCATAAATGAATTTCCCTAAACAAGCAGGATAAACTGAAAACAACCAAAGAAAAAAAAACAAAAGTAGAAAAATTTAACAGAGATTATAAAAATCCTTACCTCTTCCCTACCTGGACCAGCTGCTTCTGACCCTTTGTTCTAAAAATTTACAGGCAGGAATTCATCCCTCTGTGAGACGAATTGTAGAACAAAATTCATCCCTACCAGAGACGAATTTAAATTCGTCTCAGGGTCAAATGAATTACAGTAAGGTATTCGTCACAGCTAGAGACGAATAACAGTCTATGTTAAAAAAAATTGTACCTGTCAAGCACAAAACACAAAAGGATCAGTTATTTGATCTAAAAACCAGGGGACAGAGTCCCACCGTGATCGCCATTGAAAGCATGAGATTCCGAAAGCTTTTTAGAAAGGAAAACTACTTCAATGCATTCAAATCAAAACAACACTTAAGTCCTAGAATATGAAGTGCATTAAACGAAAGAGGCAATTTGATTTAAATCAATTACAAGAATTTAAAGAAGTCACAGCCCTTTTATTAAACTCTTTAACCTCGGTTATAAAATCGCCTCCTCCCTTTTTAGGGGTTAGGAGCGTTAAATGGATTTGGTTACAATCATGATCAATGATCCCTCTTCCGCATGCCCACATTTGAAATGGGCGGGCCAGAGTGTTTCCACCGCTTACGCTGATGAATCCTCACTTCTTGCTGCTCCTCCTGCAATCAAAGAAACAACAAGGCGTTAGTAGCATCTATGATAAAAAGAAAATTCGTCCTTTGAAATTGCCAAAAGATGCATGTAAACATTTGTCTAAAATAGTGAATAAAGTGAATCTAAATAGCCTGAAAACCTGATAGAGGATAGAAGCCATTACAAGAGGGCCACTGCCATTGAAACAGTCAGCCAATCTACTTTCAACTGGAATTCGTCCCTGGGAAAGACGAATTTTGACTGCTATTCGTCCTCGGGTGGGATGAATTCTACTATGTTAGGAAAGCCGAGTTCTACCGCTCCAATGTCACACCTCGAGGTCTCCAAAACACCTGCAGATAGGGGGGTTAAGTAATTGGGGCCATTTTGGGATGACCCAAATGGTCATATTCTCCCAATTTGACCTCTATCCTCAGGAATTCAATATCGCCACCTGCAAGTTAGTGAGAGCTATACAATCGACAAAGCATGATAATGTGTGATCAAGATTCTATGAAATCAAAATTAGAGACTACTTAAACAACATAGCATAGACTAGAGATGCATAAATGATGATTAAAATGAAACTTAGAAGAAAATTGTGGGGGTGCCCAAATGGGCCGCCCACCGTTAGAACTTGATTTTGACGCCAATCCACTAAGGATGGGCTCAAAATCTCTTGGATTGGGGTGTCGGAAAATTGGTGGTTTGAGGTGGTCAAATGTTGGATTTGGGTTAGATCCATGCTTCCAAAATCCACCCAATAACCTCCCTTGCAAAATATATTAATGGATGTGAGAAGGTGAATCAAAAAGATGCAAATGGGTGTTCAATTGGACAACACTTCGTTGTTTGAAATTGCCTCCAATCTGTTCTCTTTGGGTGGGAAAGTCCACCATTTTATAGACCCATGGGGTCTCTTTAGAGGGGCATGCAGGGATGCCATGAGACTCCTCCCTGAATTGGGCTTCTATGACTGCCCTTGCGACAGTCCACTAATTGCAAACCTACCCACCTGCACGCGCATGCATGGCAGGAGGCAATAATTGACTGTCCTTGGCTACCACTTTGCGACATTTTTCTTTTTTCCCGTTAAACCTGGAATTCGTCCTGACCAGGGACGATTTTAGAATTCGTCCCTGGGTGAGACGAATCCCAATTAGTATTCGTCCCTGGGTGAGACGAATCCCAATTAGTATTCATCCTTGGGTGAGACGAATACCGAGTAAAGTGTCTAAATGTGTCAAATTGCTTCTTTACCTTACAAAATTGCTATGAAAGTGGTTAGGACCACTGTTTGACCTCTAAGGGCTGCCTGGGGGCTGTTTTTGTCAAAGCGATCAGTTTTTGCAGTCACATAATCGGATTGGTGTCGTTTTGGTGTCTACAGATATTTATAAAGACAAAATAAGAAAACAAATATTATCTAAATGATATTTATTCTTAGGAAATATTCTATATCTAAATGATATCATTTTTTTTTGAATGAAATGACCTTATATTAATTGGAAATAATCACTTTCATACAAAAATGTTGGGTGGAATTAACACACCCCATGGCACACACCCAAAAAATTACAGGATCACATGATCTTAGATATTAAGAGACAAATTGAGCGTATTTTGAAGAGATTTATTTATTTATAAATATATCAAACCTGATTTGGGTTGATATTGACTTTTGTTTTTATATTATTTAATATTTTAAGATACTCTCTTTGCAATTATTTTATAAAATAATTATATTATTATTTATGTGTTTATTTTATTTACTTAACTAATTATAATTATTGATTTGAAAAGGTTTTTTATTTTTTTTGGTATACACACCTACACACTCGGTCATGGTTTGAAGTTTGAAGTTGGGTTTCTTGGATCAGTGGCCAAAGCCAAACCATTGCGGTATGAATGTTTATTTTTCCTAGTCTCCTTCCTTGTCTTTAAATATTTTATGATAGAGAAATAATGTGACTTAACAATAAATTTATTTTTATGTAAATGTTATTTAGAAGTTTATCAATTTTTTTCTAAATGCCTCTGTTTTCTCTAGTTATTTCATGAGATAAATAAGAACTAAAAAATTAGTTTAAAATAGTTTTACTATACAATTTGGTTGTTGTAGATTGTTATTATTTTACTAATTATAATAACTATTATCTTAATTTTATTTTTTGTTATGTGATATCTATATACTTTATTCAATACATTTGAAGGCATAATACAAATAAAACTAACTAAAAGATCCTATTTAATGCAAAGCTAGAGCTCTGTAGTCAAATTTGTTAATTTTATTTTATCAACTTTCTACTTAAATAAATGGATTAGACTCTTATAACCAATATATGGTAAAATTTTGAAATACAATTACAATAGTATATCTTCTATATTTAACTTTGGATGCTCTAAAGGAACTATAATTTTAAATATTTTTAGGAGTTGAAAATGAGACAGTGCACAACTTTCATAATATTTTCTATATACCTCTTTCTAAATCATGGTAGAGGTGGTATTACCATGGAAAAATTGTAATAAATTTTTTTGAATAAATGTTAGAATTCAATTTAGGATTTGTGAAAATCAATCTTGAATTTAAATTTAATCATGCTATTTTTAATTGAGTTTTTATTTTTGTAAATATATTGTATTTAGTATCACATGATTTGTTGACATATTATTTGATTGTCTTATTTTTTTTTATTTTTTTAAATATTTTATCTGAACCTCCTTTTGGAAAATTAGGTATATACCAAGCATTTCATGTATGACATGCCTTTCTCTTGATTGAAAAGCTTCCATTATATAATTAACATTGTCATGTCTAATATATCAATCTCCTTGAGACAAATCCACATAAAAGAGATTGAAATAGGGAAAATAATAACTCAAATTTAACATACAAATTTGGGTTTAATGTAGTTACAAGCATTTAATAAAGATATTTGTAACTAATTTTATTTTGTTTTACATTGATCTTGAAAATATATAATAAAATATAATTTTTTTTCTTAGAATGAAGGATCCAATTAAATTTGAGAAAGACTTATTGTTATTAATAGAGCATCTTTATATAATATTTTTTTAGACCATTGTGAATAATTTTATAATGACACATGTTAAAGAATGATGGATGTGTTTAGTTAAGATTATAAAGCTTTAGAAAAATAAAATTTAATTTTATTACCTTTCCTATTAGTATATTTAAGAAATCATAAACTATTTTTTGGAATCACTAATTTTGACAATTGACCCCTACCTTCATGGCCTCTCCATACATTTTTAAATGCAGTATGTTCTTTGTTTGGCATACAAAATTTTAATGTTTTTCCTATGTTAAAAAATAATATTTTTTATAGGTTTATTATGTAGTGCTTAGAATATTTAAAAGAAAAAATATTTATATTGGTGGTAGAGCTTGTTGGTGAGCAAATGGTTTACATATTTCATGAAATTAAAATTTGAGACCTTATTAGTGGATTTGTTGTTTGAGACCTTGTTAGTGGACTTGTTGACAGTTGACAATTGATTCATTAGTGGAGGTCCATGGTTCTTCGAAGAAGAAGTCTATTCTTGAGGAAATGGCGTAAATATTTTGACCCAAAAACACAAAGCATAAACTCAGTGTCTATTTGGACCAGGCTTTCAAACCTTCCATCGTAGTTTTGGCATCTTGGAATTCTCAAAGGTATAGCTCAAACCATTAGTGACCTTGTTGCCATTGATTCAACAACCAAAGCTAGAATTCACCTTACTTATGCCCGCATCTACATCATTGCAAATATGGATTTCCAATTTTTGACTTATGTAGATCTCATTTCAGGATCCTATCGAAGACGTCAAGCTATCGAGTATGAGAACAAACATTATTTTTTTGCATTAAATATAAAAAATAGGGTCATATTTGTGCCTAATGCCCTACTCTAAAGAAGGATTCAAATCACGGTAAGAATGGACAAGGGAACAATCAATCGACTCAAATATTCTAGAAAAAGAATCAAATTAACAAAGGCAAGAATCTATATCTGAAACCTAGGTTTTGCAGTCCGAAGACTAGGTAAATTCTCTTTACGTAAAGCCTAATCCTTTCATGCCCATTAAAGGTCAAGATCCAAATGTTAAAATTGAAGACACCCCTACTAACACTGAAACTATAAATCTTACCATAGATAAAATTGTTCATAATAATCTCACTAATTTATCTTTTCACCTTTGCAATGCCCTAATCATCCACCAAGTCTGGGCCTTCTTTCCCTTTGGCTAAGTTTCTAGTAAAACCAAACCTAACCCAATCCTTCTAGCCTAGGAATATTCTACTTTCCTATCAAACTCCTTTCCCCTTGACTCGCATTCCCCGTTGAAGTTTTAATTCCGTTTTGCCAAATTTCAACGATGGGAGTGAAGTGTGAAGTACGAAGGGACCGAAGTGCGGATTGTGCTCCCGTAACTTGCGCAAGTCGGGCTACACAAGTGCAATCAAGGTGCGCTCCAAAAAATTTGCTAAGTCAGGTTGCGCTCGGTCAACGCTCGACTTCTCTCAAAGGCAGCGAAGTCCGACTTCGCTGCAGAGTTGGGAAGATAGCTCCAGGCTTAGCCAAATTTTGGGGAGCGACTGGTCAATGCCCGACTTCGTTGGTCAAAGGCAGCGAAGTCCAACTTCACTACGCAGTTGGGAAGACAGCTCCAGACTTAGCCAAATTTTGGGGAGCAGCTGGTCAATGCTCGACTTCACTGGTCAAAGGTAGTGAAGTTCGACTTCGCTGCACAGTTGGGAAGACAGCTCCAGACTTAGCCAAATTTTGGGGAGTGACTGGTCAACACCCGACTTCACTAGTCAAAGGCGACTTCGCTGTGTAGTTGGGAAGATAGCTCCAGACTTAGCCAAATTTTGGCCTTGCAAACTTTTCCTATCCGCAGGCTTCCGCGGCTGTCGCGATGAAATAAAAATGCTCTGAGGTGATTTGTATAGACAATGAAATATTATATGCAGACAGAGATGACCGCAAACCCTACAAATTCCTTAAACAACAACAAATTTTATTCTCATAAGATGAGGGTTACAAAAGTCCTCAACTGAGGAAAACTAACATCTGCAGACTAAATCTATAGGATAAACTAAGACGAAAAACAAATGTTGAGTCTGTTGCTCGGACAATAAACAAACAAGCCACACTGCTCACTGAAATGATCTCGTCTCCTACTCTACTATTTCTCCAAATTTCCTCTCGCTCTCCTCTCTTTCTCCACTTTCTCCACACACATGTCTGAAGACCCAAACTGCCTTATATAGCCGTAGGGAGAGGAAGATAGGGGTTGTCCTCTGACAGGTTCTAACAGACCCTCAACTAGGGTTTCTGACCAATCATCGAACTGGCATTAAATCATCAAACTAGCATTAGATTTTGTGGTGATTAGATCTGACAGACGTCACATCTGTCAGAGGTTAGGTATGATATCATGTCAAACTTTTGTCAGGATCCAGGTATAAAATAGGCCATTGTTTCACGTCCCATTGACATAGCACAAGATCCTCTTGCCTGCTTGCCAGTGCGTGTCCTTCGGAGTCTCCATGAAATGACTAATTAGACTCACTCTGAACATCATATCTGGTCGAGTTGCAGTCAAATACATCAGACTGCCAACTAGCCTCTTGAACAGCGTTGGATCTACATTCCTTCTTGAGTCCAGCTTGCTCAGCTTTAAGCCTATGGCTATAGGTGTGATGGCAGGTTTGTTGTCCTCCATCTTGAACCATTTCAAGACATCCTTTGCATACTTACCCTGAGAAATGAAGATGCCATCTGCCGATTGGTCAACTTCAATTTCGAGAAAATACTTCATCAGCCCTAAGTCCGTCATCTCGAACTCCTTCATGGCTATTCTGAACTGGTCGAATAGGACATTGATGTTGCCAATATAAATCAAATCGTCCACATATAGGTAGACGATAATGAGCTCACCTACTTCATTTGTCTTCATGTACAGGGTGTGCTCATATGGGCATTTTACAAACCCATTTTGCTAAAAATAACTTTCAATCCAGCTGTACGAAGCCCGATGCGCCTACTTCAAACCATATAGGGCCTTTTTTAGTTTCAAGACTTTGCCCTCCTGGCCTTCAATTTCGTAACCTGGTGGATGGTCTATGTAGACCTCTTCCTCCAACACTCCGTTGAGGAAGGCTGACTTGACATCCATCTGGTACATCTTCCAACCCTGTTGGGCTGCCAATGCCAGGATCATCCTAACTGTGTCAAGTCGAGCTACAGGCGCATAAACCTCATGGTAATCGATGTCTGACTTTTGCTTGTAGCCCTTTGCCACCAGACTAGCCTTATGCTTGTAAATGTCTCCTTGGGCATTGAACTTTGTCTTATACACCCACTTGACCCCAATGGTCTTCTTCCCTACTGGAAGATCTGTCAGTTGCCATGTATCATTCTTTTCAATGGCTTCAATGTCCTTGTCCATCGCCTGCACCCACTTCTGATTCTGACTTGCGTCTTTGAACTCTATTGGATCAACTTCAGTAAATAATGCAAATTCATAGTACTCTTCATCTACATGGGTTTGGGTTGCCTCATAGATTTCTTGCAAGCTCCTTGTCTTCGCTGGCATCACTAGGTTCTGGATTCTACTTGCACATGGAGGCGACCGATATGGAGTGGTTGTGCTACTACTGGCACCGCTGCTGCTCCTGGAGGTTGTAGGTGGCTGCACACTTCCTTCTTCCAAGTCAACAAACTCTACCACTACTGACTCTAACCGGCTAGTCTCTGACTTCCAGTTCTAGGCTTCATCTTTAAGAAATTTCACATCATGGCTGATGATGAGCTTCTTCATCATAGGGTTGTACAACCTATATGCCTTCGCCTGCTCACTATACCTTGTGAAAATGCACTTCTTAGCTCTATCATCCAACTTCTATCACTTCTCTTCTAGAACATGTGCATATGCAATGCACCCGAACACACGCAAGTGAGCCACACTTGGCTTCACACCGCTCCAGGCCTCTTGAGGGATTTTTTCCTTCATACTTTTGGTGGGACATCTGTTTAATAGGTAGACTGCACATGTTATAGCCTCTGCCCAAAATTTGTGCGACAATCTCTTTGCCTTCATCATGCTTCGTGCCATCTCCATGATGGTTCGGTTCTTTCTCTCAACTATGCCATTCTGTTGTGGTGTGTATCTGGCAGTGAACTGCCTTCAAATTTTGTGCTGCTTGTAGTAGTTATGGACTTCGTTGGAGATGTATTCACCTCTGCCATATGTCCTGAGAGTCTTGATTTGATATCCACTCTGTTTCTCCACCAGAGCCTTAAAATCCTTGAATCTGGTAAATTCTTCTAAATTCAACTTGATGGCATAGATCCAAGTATTTCGGTTGAAGTTATCTATAAACATTAGGAAGTATTTGTTTCTGAAAAACATGCTATTTTGCATCAGACCACAAATTTTTGAGTGCACCGGCTCCAATGGTTGTGATGCTCTCCAAGATTGATCAAAAGGGAACGAATCCCTATGTTGTTTTTCGACTAAGCAGTCCTCACAAATTTGATTTTGCTACTCTATCAGGGGTAAGCCCTTCACCATCTGCTTCTTGTGCAGTTGATTCAGGCCACTGAAGTTTAGGTAACCAAATTTGAGATGCCACAACCAAGTAGCATCTTTCACAACTACACTAAGAGACATCAATGATTCATTCTAAATCTGCAACATAAACATTTTATTCTTCTTCAAGGACACTATAGCAATCTTCCCATGCGACATGTCTCTGATGGTGCAAGCTCTATCTTTGAACTGGACCATATGTCCCTTCTGTACGATCTGTCCAACACTCAGCAGGTTATGCTTCAGGCCAGGCACATAGTAGACATCATAGATCTGCTTTCATTCACCGTGCCTAGTGCGGATGAGGATCTTTCCTTTCCCCATATTTACCTCGGATTGGAATGTTTCATCCAGTTGGGAGAACATCTCCTTGTTCCCTGTGATGTGGTCGATGCACCCACTGTCTAAATACCAGACATTCTTTTGGCACTCTTCCTCAATGTTGCAAGTCAACAACACATTTCCTCCTGTCGCATTTTTAGTTTCATCCGTGTAATGGGCTTGCTTTTGGTTCTCCTTGACCATCCATTTTTTGCACTGTGAGATGTAATGGCCGAACTTCTTACAGAAATAGCATTGGACCTTTGACATGTCCTTTTGACCAGATCCATCTTGCTAATTTTTTGAACTGCCTCTTCCACCTTGTTGATGGAAATTACAGTTGGTCTCTCCTTCATTAGGGTTTGACCTTCCTCCTTGCTTGTTTCCTTTCCCACGCCTGTCTCTGCCTCTTCCTCTATGAGAACTAGAGGTGCCATGGTGGGAATCTTGTCTACCACTGTCTCAAAATGAGACCTGAGCCCTGAATGCTTGCTCCAAAGAGGTCTGAGATGAATGGATCAGCCTCTATTCATGTGTCTGCAATGAACCCATGAGCTCGTATATCGAGAGGGTTGTCAAATCCCTCGACTCTTCGATTTCTATCACAACTAATTCAAACTTGGGAGGTAGAATTCTTAGAATTTTCTCCACGATTCTCTGGCTCTGCATAATTTCTCCGTTCAACCGCATCTAGTTGATAATGTCCATCGTCCAGGTGAAGAAATCACTCATGGACTCGGACTCACTCATCTGTAGATTTTCAAATTCCCTCTTGAGCATCTGTAATTTCACCAACTTTACCTTATTAGTGCCCTAGTACAAGCTAGCCAAAATCTCCCAGGCTTGCTTTGCCTTGGTGGCTGATGCGATCCATGGGAAGATTGACTCCTTGACCACTTGCATGATGTAGAAGAGGGCCTTCTGGTCCTTCTTCGTGTTCTCTTTCAATAGGTCCTTGTATGCTTGAGAGAGGGTGACCAGTGCTGCTGCATCTACCGATTCTGGGTAGGCGTTCTCGACTAACTTCCGCAACTCCTAAGATTCGAACGAGATGTTCATCTGGATGCTCTAGTAATCATAATTCTTCTCGTTGAAGCGCGAGATCTGCAACTGCAAGTTGTTGCAACTGGAAGCCATTTTTATTTGGTCTTCGCATCAAGGGATCAGTGGATCTGATACCAATTTGAAGTTTTAATTTCATTTTGCTGAAGTATGATGATGGGAGTGAAGTGCGAAGTACGAAGGGATCGAAGTGCGGATTGCGCTCCCGTAACTTGTGCAAGTCGAGCTGCGCAAGTGCAATCAGGGTGCACTCCAAAAATTTTTCTAAGTCGGGTTGTGCTCGGTCAATGCCCGACTTCGCTAGTCAAAGACAATAAAGTTTGATTTTGCTGCATAGTTGGGAAGAAGCTACAGACTTAGCCAAATTTTGGGGAGCGGTTGGTCAATGCCTGACTTCACTGGTCAAAGGCAACGAATTTCGACTTCGCTGTGCAGTTGGGAAGACAGCTCCAGACTTAGCAAAATTTTGGGGAGTGGCTAGTCAACGCTCGACTTCACTGGTAAAATGCAACAAAGTCCGACTTTGCTGCACAGTTGGGAAGACAGCTCTAGAGTTAGCCAAATTTTGGGGAGCGACTGGTCAACGCCCGACTTCGTTGGTCAAAGGCAGCGAAGTCCGACTTCACTGTGCGGTTGGGAAGACAGCTCCAAACTTAGCCAAATTTTTGGGAGTGGCTGGTCAATGCCCGACTTCGTTGGTCAAAGGCAGCAAAGTCCAACTTCGTTGCGTAGTTGGGAAGACAGCTCTAGACTTAGCCAAATTTTGGCCTTGCAAACTTTTCCTATCCTGAGGCTTGCGCGGTTGTCGCGATGAAATAAAAATGCTCTAAGGTGATTTGTACAGATAACGAAATATTATATGCAGATAGAGATGACCGCAAACCTTACAGATGCCTTAAACAACAACAAATTTTATTCTTATAAGATGAGGGTTACAAAAGTCCTCAACTGAGGAAAACTAATATCTGCAGACTAAATATGTAAGATAAACTAAGACGGGAAAAAAATGTTGAGTCTGCTACTTGGACATTAAACAGATGAGCCACACTGCTCACTGAAACGATCTCGTATCCTACTCTGTTGTTTCTCCAAATTTCCTCCCGCTCTCCTCTCTTTCTCCACTTTCTTCACACATGTTTGAAGACCCGAACTGCCTTATATAGCCGTGAGGAGAGGAAGATAGCGGTTGTCCTCTGATAGGTTATGAGGACCCTCAACTAGGGTTTCTGACCAATCGTCATACTAGCATTAACTTCTGTGGTGATCGGATCTGTCAGACGTTACATCTATTAGAGGGTACGTGCGACGTCATGTCAAACTTTTGTCGGAATCCCTAGCTACGCGAGCGCAGTCTGACTTTGCCCAAGTTTGAAGCACAGTCCGGCTGAGGCATGAAATCTAGGTTAATATTTCTAACACCGGTGAGGCACGTCTAATATAAATCTCCCCGAATTTTCTTAGAAGCAACGCGTGCTGTGGAGCATGCACGCTAAGATGGGCTTCGTTGCCGTGGCGACGGACGAGTCGGCTGGGGTCCCGCGTTATCGGGTGGCGTACCTCGAGTGTATAGCCCACCTCATTGAATACCTGAGGTGAGCGGGGCTTCACTACAAGCACTCCCACCAGGACGTGAAGATGGAGTTTGGGTTTCTGAACCTATATACCTCCGGGAACGTGGACTGCATCTTCTGCAAGAGCAGCACCAGGAACCAGGTCGTGGGAGAGATCAAATGCCTGGTGGAAAAATACAAGGGGGAGTGGCTGAGCATCACCATCACGGAGCACAACAAGCTTTGTGCTCCATGATGGTGATTCTCAACCATTCCCCTTGTATTTTTCCACCAGGCGTTTGATCTCCCACGACCTGGTTCCTGGCGCTGCTCTTGCAGAAGCTACAGTCCTCGTCCTTAAAGGTATACAGATTGAGAAACCTGGACTCCATCATCCGGGTGGGGGTGCTTGTAGTGGAGCCCTGCTCGCCTCAGCTAGTCCATGAGGTCGGCTATCCACTCGAGGTACAACACCGTCCCCCGCCACGCCTCCACGATATCGCGGCACCCCAACCGCTTAATCTCTTGCTCGTCCGTCGCCATGGGGACGAAGGCCATTCAGATGGCGTGCTTGCTCCAAAGCTTCTGCACGCGTGGCTTCTGAAAAAATAGATGTGGCGTAAAGATACATGGTGACCTTGTAGCCCTAATGGGACATCCATAAGTTTTGAAAGGATATTTGCAACTGCAGGTTAGTCCAAAGGATTAGCTCCGAGAGCATGGGGATGTCCCTGACGGCTACAAGGTCACCAAGTATCTCTAGGCCACGTCTAATATAAATCTCCCAAGGTTTTTTCAGAAGCCACGCGTGCAGAAGCTTCGTCGTCGTGGCGACGGACGAGCAAAGACATCAATCGGCTGGGGTCACAGGCACGCCAACTGATCTCTTGCTCGTCCGTCGCCACGACGAAGCCCATCCAGTTGTAATGTTAATATTGTTTATTGTTGATATTGTAATGTTAATTTATATAATTGATAAGGGTATTTTTTAATGTTAAAATTCATTTAAGGGGAGGCAATTATATACATTCATCCATTTATATGTAGATTATTCTTTAGACATCCACATTTTATAATATATATATATATATTATATGGTTTTCATAATATATGTTATTATTTAAATAAGTTATATGCAATATGAATGTGTGGTGGGTAATAATAAATACTATGAATTATGTGTAGGTGGGGGGTGCGGTTTGGGCTTTGGCTCTTATTGTCCAAGGTTCAAACCATGGCGTGGGTGAGTGTGTGGTGGGTTTGTGTTAAATCCCCTGTTGATAAGTATAGCTTTCGGTTTTACGAGGGATCATGGTTGGGGGGAGACTGCTCAGCCCTGTCTGTCCGTGGGTAAGGTTTCTCACAGTAACCAAATAAAATAAAAATACCATGAATTATGTGTAAGCTTTATATGTTCACGTATATGTAGATTTTAAAAGATGCTTAATACATGTGCATATAAAATTATTAAAAAATCATGACATTTCTAAATACATGTGCATCTAAAATTATTAAAAAACCAGGACATTTTTAGTTTTTTTTGGGTAATAGGAGTTTCTCACAATAACCAAATAAAAAAATATATATTATGAATTATGTGTAAGCTTTATATGTTCAGTTATATGTAGATTTTAAAAGATGCTTAATACATGTGCATTAGCTTTCGGCTTTACGAGGGGTCATGGTTGGGAGGAGACTGCTCAGCCTTGTACGTCCGTCGGTAATAAGGGTTTCTCACATTAACCAAATAAAAAAATACACTATGAATTATGTGTAAGCTTTATATGTTCACGTATATGTAGATTTTAAAAGATGCTTAATACATGTGCATCTAAAATGCTTAGTACTTGCGTACCCTCATGGAGCATTGGGGGAATGCACCCTGCATTATGAGTCATGTGCATCTTCCTTCCCCTTCCAGGTGGCAGTAATTTCTCGGATTCTTTCTTTTCGAATGCATATTTAATATTGTTTTGGCAGTTGTTATTGGTAGTTTGTGGGTTGTTTTTGACACTCTTGTTTACTCTTAACCACAGTGGTTAATGTATTGGTTTACGAGGTGTGCTAATCCCACCCACCTTTTTTTATGATTAAACATTATTTTATTAATATAATGGCTTTTTCATTTAAAAAAAAAATTATCAAAAAAATCAAAACATTTCTAAATACATGTGCATCTAAAATGATTAAAAAACGAGGACATTTTTAGTTTTTTTTGGTAATAGGAGTTTCTCACAATAACCAAATAAAAAATATATATTATGAATTATGTGTAAGCTTTATATGTTCAGGTATATGTAGATTTTAAAAGATGCTTAATACATGAGCATCTAAAATTATTAAAAAACCAGGACATTTCTAAATACATGTGTATCTAAAATTACTAAAAAAAACTAGGACATTTCTAGTTTCTCGGTAATAGGGTTTCTCACAATAACCAAATAAAAAAAAATACTATGAATTATGTGTAAGCTTTATATGTTCATGTATATGTATATTTTAAAATATGTTTAATACATGTGCATCTAAAATTATTAAAAGATGTATGCTTTATGAATTATTTCTAGTTTTTTATATATATATTTCAATTCTATACTGATTTTGTTAGTTTGAAGGAAAGTTGTTCAAAACATTACTATCAATTAAATAAATTATTTACAATTTAAAAGCTTGAGTGGTGTAAAAATATATTTTGTAAATGTTTCCTTGTTCTTTTATATTTTTAAAGGTGTTTTATATTTGGAAGTTGTATTAAGGTTGTTTTTCACAATAATTGAGCTTTTGGTTTGTTCATTTTTTATTTTGTTTGTTGTGGTTGATTTATATTTATTTTTATAAAAATGATTTTTTTTTTTTAAATTGTAAGCTTCTATACGGCTTTAACAGTATTAGAGTTTCATTCTGGTTGTGCTAAAATTTTTATATTTGATGTTTTCCTTCCAAATAAATTATTCTAACATAATCAGATATTTGATGTTTTATTGAAATGTATAATTTTATTGAGTTCTCTTGATGTTATAAAAACCTATTAGTAAAAATTAATGTAGATTTGATATCTTTGTTTTCTTTTTCTTTTGAAGATGGTATAATTTGTTAGGTTTTCAGTAACATATTTGAAAAAATTAATGCTAAAGGTTTGGCTTGGTGCTTTTCTTATAGATGAAAGTCATTTCTTGTATTTCTTCACTTATGTTTTTGTTGATTTGAGTGTACTAAATGTTATAGGTGTTTTCATTTGATCTAGTGTAATTTCTTCTTTACTCCATAAGACACTCTAGAATATTAATAGACAATAATACTAATTAGAAACTAAAAAATAAGTTTTTTTTTTTAAAGCGAAAAACCCCTTGTAGAGCCGCCTTGGTCTGAGAGACCACGAATAGGGGGTTCTACACCGTCAAAATCACCCGGGGTCACACCCAACCCTGCCCGCACCAACATTATCAATTGGATTTTAGATACCCAATTTAGCTTTTTGGTAGGGTGGAGATTTGAACCCGGGACATCCTTGGAGGATTGCCCTCTCCTCTCCAACTCACATACAACACTTGGGTTAAAAATTATGTTTTTTAATCTAAATTAACCAAGTATAATATTTCCTGCATTTGACATTATAGGATAAGAATAAAAATTAGAAACTAAATATTTTTTCTTGATCTAAATCAACTATAGTTTTTTTCTAACCAATTTTAGTTTAACTCGATGTATTTACAAGGCATAAAAAATATCATAGAAAAGTAATAAAATGAAGATCTCCATTGGTAGAAGCAAATTTTGTAATATCATTTAATGTCATAGTTTAGTTAACACTCTCATGCATTTAATTGCTTTTATTTCTTGCTTTTTGAATAAATGTTTTAATGTCATAGTTTAGTTAACACTCTCATGCTTTTAATTGCTTTTATTTCTTGCTTTTTGAATAAATGTTTTGTTAATTCTACTATCTATTGGGAATATTAACCTGACTATTCTTAAGATATATATATATATATATATATATATATATATATATATATATATATATATATATATATACCATAAACCATCCCTGGGTGGGATGGCCATGGCCTAGGCCCCTCACAAAGTCAAGGGTAGGACAAATGGCAATCAAATTCTACCATTTATCCTTTCCAATGATATATGACAAATAGAGGTCCTGTCAAAGCCATCACAACCTACAAATGGGAGACCCAATTTGGATACTTTTCCCACCCTATGCATGGCATGGTTTTGATGCAAACCACAAAAATAGAAGTACACAACATATACCCTAGGAACCCTCACAGGAAATAAACCTAGCCTCCAAAATATGTTTCTCCTCTCATTTCAAAACTTAAATTATCGTAAACACAAGTTTATATATATATATATATATATATATTTTTTATATATATATTAAGATACATAAATATATATTCTCTTGATATACAAGAATTTACCATGCTTTAGTCATATTATATTATATATAATATGACTATGACTAAAGCATGGTAAATTCTTGTATATCAAGAGAATATATAATCAACTAAAACTCTATATTTATGTTTAGTATGAATATTATGTTTATTATATATAAAAAAATAAAAAAAAATTGAAAATGAACCTCTATATTCTTAATTGCCTTGTTTATATTTGAAGCAATATTGCAACAAAGGAGACTTTATAAATATAGTGCATTAGTGGGGTAATAATATATAATTTGAATTATGTGTAAGATTTATATGTTTAGGTATATATTATATGTAGATTTCAAAAGATGAGTAATACATGTGCATCTAAAATAATTTAAAAACAAGGATATTCCTCGATCTTTTATATATACTTCAATTCTATGCTTTGATTTTGTTAGTTTTGAGGAGAGTTGTTTAAAATATTATCAATTATCAATAATTTAAATATGGATTTTATTCACCCAGGGTCGCACCCGACCCTGCCTGCACCAACATTATCAATTGGATTTTAGATACCCAATTCAGTTTTTTGGTAGGGTGGAGATTTGATCTTGGGACATCCTTGGAGGATTGCCCTCTCCTCTCCAACTCACAACACTTGGGTTAAAAATTATGTTTTTTAATCTAAATTAACCAAGTATAATCTTTACTGCATTTGACATTATAGGATAAGAATAAAAATTAGAAACTAAATATTTTTTCTTGATCTAAATCAACTATAGTTTTTTTCTAACCAATTTTAGTTTAACTCGATGTCCTATGTATTTACAAGGCATAAAAAATATCATAGAAAAATAATAAAATGAAGATCTCCATTGGTAGAAGCAAATTTTGTAATATCATTTAATGTCATAGTTTAGTTAACACTCATGCATTTAATTTCTTTTATTTCTTGCCTTTTGAATAAATGTTTTAATGTCATAGTTTAGTTAACACTCTCATGCTTTTAATTGCTTTTATTTCTTGCTTTTTGAATAAATGTTTTGTTAATTCTACTATCTATTGGGAATATTAACCTGACTGTTCTTTATATATATATATATATATATATATATATATATATATATATATATATACACCATAAACCATCCCTAGGTGGGATGGCCATGGCCTAGGCCCCTCACAAAGTCAAGGGTAGGACAAATGGCAATCAAATTCTACCATTTATCCTTTCCAATGATATATGACAAATAGAGGTCCTGTCAAAGCCATCACAACCTACAAATGGGAGACCCAATTTGGATACTTTTCCCACCCTATGCATGGCATGGTTTTGATGCAAACCATAAAAATAGAAGTACACAACATATACCCCGGAACCCTCACGGAAAATAAACCTAGCCTCCAAAATATGTTTCTCCTCTCATTTCAAAACTTAAATTATCGTAAACATAAGTTTATATATATATATATATATATAAAGATACATAAATATATATTCTCTTGATATACAAGAATTTACCATGCTTTAGTCATATTATATTATATATAATATGACTATGACTAAAGCATGGTAAATTCTTGTATATCAAGAGAATATATAATCAACTAAAACTCTATATTTATGTTTAGTATGAATATTATGTTTATTATATATAAAAAAATAAAAAAAAATTGAAAATGAACCTCTATATTCTAAATTGCCTTGTTTATATTTGAAGCAATATTGCAACAAAGGAGACTTTATAAATATAGTGCATTAGTGGGGTAATAATATATAATTTGAATTATGTGTAAGCTTTATATGTTTAGGTATATATTATATGTAGATTTCAAAAGATGAGTAATACATGTGCATCTAAAATAATTAAAAAACAAGGATATTCCTCGATTTTTTATATATACTTCAATTCTATGCTTTGATTTTGTTAGTTTTGAGGAGAGTTGTTCAAAATATTATTGTTAATTAAACAAGTTATTCATAAATTAAAAGCATGAGTGGTGTAAAAATATACTTTGCAAATTTTCAATTACTAAATCATGTTAAAAATGGATAGGACTATAAATTGTGTGTTCTCTTCTTATCGTGTAATGTTTTCCTAGATATATTTAGTATACAGTGATTTCAATTTGAAACAAGCTTTAAAATGTTTTCTTGTTGTTTTATATTTTTAAAGGTGTTTTATGTTTGAATGATTTATTAAGGTTATTTTTCATGATAATTGAGCTTTTGGTTTGTTAATTTTTTATTTTGTTTGTTGTGGTTAATTTATATTTATTTTTTTAAACATGTTTTTTTTTGTTTTTTTGTAATCTTCTATACTGCTTTAACAACCCTAAAATTACATTCTGGTTGTGTTAGAAATTTTAGATTTGATGTTTTTCTTCCAAATAAATTACTCTAACATAATCAAATATTTGATGTTTTCTCGAAACTTGTAATTTTATTCAGCTCTCTATTTTGTCGTTGATATGAAAATCTATTACTAGAAATTAATGTTGATTTGGTATTTTTTTTTTCTTTTTCTTTTGAAGATGGTATAATTTGTTAGGTTCTCAGTAACATATTTGAAAAAATTAATGCCAAAGGTTTGGCTTGGCACTTTTCTTATAGATGAAAGTCAATTTTGTATTTCTTTATTTTTTTGTTGACTTGAGTGTACTAAATATTATAGGTGTTTTCATTTGACCTAGTATAATGCCTTCTCTCATTTGACCTAGTGTAATGCCTTCTTTACTCCATGGGACATGCTAGAATATTAGCAGACAAGAATAATAATTAGAAACTAAAAATTATGCTTTTTTTGTCTAAATTAATTATAGATTTTTTCTCAAGGAATATGCTTGGTGTTTTACATTCATCCTTGCTCTCTGTGTTTAGAGTTTTGTTATCTGCATATTAATGTATTTACTACCCTTCCATTCTTATGCAAAAATAGAGCAAGATCATTGGTGAATGCCCTGTTGAGTGGTGGGTTGGTATTTGTTTTTGGATGGCTATTTTAGTTTAATTTTTGTTTTAATATTTTAGTTTAAATTTATTCAACCATACATTTCATTTTTTTAATGTTCGAATACCTTTCTCACAAATGTGCCCTGTGCGTTGATGCCACAACATTGTATTTACTACAGGAATACTTGGAGCTTCTTCTACCATATTAATTTCCTCTACAACTAAAGAGTTATTGAAATTAAAACTTATAGTGCTAGCCTCAAGTTGGAACAAAGTTTATGTACGAAATACCCTTACCAAAACTAAGCATCCATGAACCATCTTGTAGTTGTTCTTATTGAATCCCATAGTAACAACAACATCATTCTTTCTAATGGATATCATATTTATTTCCAAACATTGAATATGCAAACACACTAGGAATGGTTTTAATTATTTTATGTGTTGAATTGTCTCTCAAAAATAGTTCACCTCTACTTATTTTTTCATATTCATAGAAACCTTCCCTATGAACAGTCATATGAAAAGAAGCATATGTTTCGATCAACCATGAGTCATGGTGTTCACTTGAGCATGTTGTAGCTATGAATAAGTCTCATGAATATTTATTTATGGTCTTCATTTCTACAGATGTTCTCTCATAATTATTTTTAGATCTATAGTCTCTTTTATAATGCTTTGTTTTACCACACTTCCAGTATTTTCTTTTGTTTGGAACAACATATTTTCCCATAGATTTTGATTTTCTTTCTCCTATTTGCTTTTTGCTTATTTTTTGATAATAACCTATCACAACCAAGGCATCCTAGGCATCCTTTATATGATAATACTCAAAATATTTTTATCTCATTTCCTCAAATAGCAATGTTTCTACTATATCCTATACTTTCAATGTAGAAGTAGTATTGGCGATAGCCATAACTATGTTATCCCAAGAGTTAGATAATAAGCAAAGTAAAGTAATGCAATTTTCCTCTTCATCAATTTTTATATGTATTGAGTTTAATTGACTTACCATAGTGTTAAAGATATTCAGATGTTCAGTCACAGAGTTACCATCACTTATCCAAAAAGAATACAACTTATTTTAGAGAAATATTTTAATTACTAGTGACTTTATCTGATACAATGCTCACGCATGGTATAAGGTGACTGGCAGAAGGTGACTGGCACATGGCGACTGACACATGTCAACTAATAGATGACGACTAGAAAAAGGTGAGTGGCAGAAGGCGAGTGGCACATGGTGACTAATAGTATGATAGATGGCGAGTTCCACAAGGTGACTAAAAAATGGTGAGTGGCACAAGGTGAATGGTAGATGGTGAGTGGTGCAAGGCAAATAGCAGACTACGAGCGGTACAAGGTGACTAGCAGATGGCAAGTGGAACAAGGTGTCCGCCATAACCATAAATAAGATGATGCCACGTATCCTCCCTTCAACCATGTGTCGTTCATGCGTTAACTCCTGCCATGCATAAAATCTATAAATTCATTTGCAAGGTCATTTGTAGGGTCATTTGTAGATTTTCCCAGAGCAACTTTAAAACTTTTTTCCAGCATTTTGAGGGCATTTTCCATAGCGGTTTTAGAGGTTTTTTAGAGAATTTTGGTAGCAGTTTATAATGTTTTAGCAACATTTTCTTGCTTTTTAGAGATGACTAGTTGTTCCTCCCCTCTTCCATCCAAATTTCATTTCAATTACACCTTCTGCCCCAATATTAAGAGCATTTTCAACACTCTTGATAGAGATTCCCAATGGATTTACATCGCTAGACTTGTTGGTGTGTGGAAGATGCCTCAGTTGAACATTAAGGTTTAGTTGATGCAATAGATCATTTCTTGTTACAACCATGACGTGTGCACTGTTTTGATCCCTGTGGCTAACAAAAAAATTATTTTTTTGGTTAAACCCTTTGATGTGCAACAATTATCAGGTCTGCTATTTTCAAATGGTGTACTGGTGAACAACCAGTACGCCTTAACTGACGATGATAAATCCACCCTAGGAAACATTTAAGTTGTTCATCCTGACAATATGAAAGGTATAATTTGAAAATTTATTTTTTATTTAACATTAAATATTGTTCTGCTATAATTTCATTTCTCTAAAAATGTTCTCCTTATTTTATTTTTTGTTTTCTAATAATGTTCTATTTTTTCAGTCAATTCTTCTAATTCCAAAAGGGGCTTAAACATTTCGAATGTTGGAGACAAATTTCTATATGCTTGCATTGAATTTTTTCGGGCAAGGCTTATTTTGCAGGGGCGACCTATAGAAATGTCTATTTGGGCACTTTATTTATTGCTTCGTTATATTTATGGTGGTAAATTTGACTGGTGCACGCACATTTCCAACCACCTGAAGCACAAACTTTTGAGTGCCCAAAAAATTCAAGCATTTTCTACACAGTGACTACTAACAATTTTATTCTTTTTTTATTTTAGGAAGCTTATTTCAACCTTCAACAGAGTAGTCATCCCATTGCATTGCACCCCAATTTATTGTCTATTGACATGTCTGATGGTGAGATACAGGTAAAAAAATTGTTGGAATATCTTTTTTATTTTTATTTTATCTTTTTATTCTCTAATTTTATTTTGAAAATAGAGAAGAGCATCTCAGTATTCAAGTAAGAGGGATGTCACATTTAGGATTATGGAAGTATTTTCTGATTCTGACACGCAATCGCAATCATCACCAATGAATCCCAACAAACATGTGAGGTATGATGATGGTCGGATTTAGCATACACCTGCGACACCTTTTACTGGAGAAACAGTTACCCTCGATGTAGAAGAGGTTACCTCCAACACACAAGGTAACCTTACTCTGCATTGTTCAAAAATGCTTTTTTAAATGATTTACTTTTTTGACTTAAAATTATGTTTTTTTAATGTGTTTTACATATTTTTAAAACAAAGGGCAAATGGTTGAAATATCAATGGCTGCAGAGTCTGAGTCAGGTATGTATATTTTGAATAAATATTTTTTAATGCTATTATTATTTACAAATGATTTATTTTATGTTCTTGTGTGAAATTTAACATAGGGACCTCATAGATTCAAAAGGCTAAAGAATAATATGGCTCCACCATCTGACCCTCCATGACCATAGCCACAACCACAGCCACAACCATAGCCACAACCACAACCAAAGTATGTTTAGGTCCACCCAAAGCAAGCTTAGGTCCATCCACTTCAGGGTCCACCTACGAGGAACCAATCATGCATGTGTGGTAAAATGTTCCTCACATCGCCACCTCACAATGCAAGAAGTGCTACAGGGACACAAAATGTGTCATCATCTAATATTTCTGTTGTACTGATATTAACCTTGGAGAATTTTTCAAATGTTGAGAGTGCATCTCAAATGCCCTCAGGAACTCATGATTGTGACTTTCTTTATCAAGGTATGAATCCTAAAAATTTCCCTTTAAAGGCAAGTGATATTCTTGAGGATGAAGAGGGCATTGATAGAGAAGAAGATGATGTCAATGTAGATGTTGCCGAAGTTTTTCCCTCTGACCCACAACAAGTTGTTGCCTGTACTATTACAGAAAATGATATCCTAAACATTTCTAAAAATGTGTTATTAGTCGATGCATGTAAAGCTGTAGTTCATAATACTCTTCTTTTAGATATTGATAAATTGAAGGAATGGGAATATTGGGCCAAGGTTTTGATTAAAGCCATCAATGGCCGATATAAGAATTTTTTAAAAAGAAAAGAGTTATTTCTCAAGATGGATAATGAGCTCCAAAATCTCGATGCCTTGCTATATAAAGCTGAATCTGGCACTATGGAGGTCGAGTTTACATATAGAGATGAAATTCTTGCCGTTGTTATGAATCATTTGGAAAAACTTAATAAAAAAGCCCAATATTATTTTAATGAATGGGCACTTGATCAGAAAAAAGTAGTAGTTGCAAAAATAACACGACTTACAACTGATGTAAGTTCTACACCTAACTAGCCAATTGTATCCAATGATGAAGACGATTTGGCTCAACTGCTTATGGATTTATCTAGGGAAGATGACTCTACTGAGGCAGACATAGGAGCTCATTCTGAAGAAGCACCTTTTCATTCTAAAGATGTGCCTTCTCATTCAAAAGCACCCTTTCATTCTAAAGTTGCTTCAGAATTGGCAAAAAGCATAACAAAAAACATTGGAGATAAGTCACCAACACAGGAATAGTCCAAGCAGTAGCATGAAACAGATCAAGTAAGTACTCCTATTGATGTCCTTGTATTTCAAATTGTTACACCATTAGTAGAAGTAGCAGATAAAGAGGTGCAAGTAGAATAACTATATGATGACAACCCAATAGAAATAGCACATAAGGGGGTGCAAGTAGAATTATTGACAGATGAACAGCCAGTGGAAGTGGCAGAAAAAGGGGTTCAGATAGATCTGCTACCTAGAATTCTACCTATATTCAGACCACCTAATACTGTGTCCTTAGAACAATACAATGCAAACATAGCTAGCTGGATGATTAGGTATGAGAATCTTACCACTAAAACTGAAAAGTTCAAATTAGAAGCAAAATAGCTAGAAGCCAAGGAAATAGAAATTCAGGCATTGAAAGAAAAGGTGTCTGATTTATGTCAAATTGCTGAATTTTTAGTCCAATTCAGATGGCCAGCCAGATTCTACAGTCTTATTCTGAAGGAGAAATACCTCAGATGGCAGGTCATGAGGATTAGTTCAAATCTTTCATATAAATTGGACACCACTACAGATTTCTTGGAAGCATATTTTGATAGCCCTTTTGAGCAGAAAAATCTCCTGTGTGAACTATTTTCACACAGTTTATTTATTCCAAAAGAAGTAGAGTTTCATCCACAGATCTACATTGGATATGTTCAATTGAGGGCATTCATGTCCACCTTGCAGAATCAGTTTTATTGGGACCAAGAAAAAATGCAGAATAAGGAGATTGAAACAAGAGCTGAATAGTCGAGCAATTCAGCAAAATCACCCATTATCACAAGACAACACTTCACCATGATGAACAGGGATGATGTGAAGTGAATGTACTTGACAAACTTGAGGGACTGTGTGAACAGATTCCATAATTTTTGTAATGACAATTTTGTGCCAGCATTATCAGTCTATAGAAACAAGTGGGCTGAACTTTCCATGTCTTTGCAGAAAAGAGAACCCATTTCCCCCATCAACTTAGAATGGTCCAGAAGAAGGGCAGAAGGAGTAATATAGTTGATTGAACTCATGCAACATAATTGGATAGGTCTCAGATTTAGGCCTCCAACCATCATCACTCTAGTCCCATTCTACTTTGAAGAAGATGCCCAACCTGATGAACAATTTGAAGAATGGCTCAGGGACCTTCAAAAGAACAGGGGATTTTATACAAGCAAGAAGTTGTTCTACAGGTCATGGAATTTGACCATGGATATATGTGATTCCATAGCCCAACAGAATGCATGAGGACATGCATCAATATAAGTTGGGGGGAAAATGATGAGGCCTGGAAATGCCTCAATCATAACATGTTTTGAACACTGAAATTGCCTATAAACTCTTATGTTTAATATAATATGCTAGTTAAGTTGATTCAATATGTTGTGTATTAACTATTTGCATGATGAATGTATCTGAAATACTATATTCTGATTTTTACAACTTTTTGTATAAGTTTTATGTTGTTTTGTTATGACTTGCTAAAATGAGATATGTTTAGATTAATAGCAACACTTCACTAATCATGTTTTGATATGTCTCAAGCATTCATTTTACCTAAATCTAGCAACAGTTCAAGGAAATTGTTACTGTGCAACAAAAACTGGGTTTTCCCATGTAAATTCCAACCAACTGCCAATGAATGGCAAGGCATGGAATTCACATGTGGAAAGAGATGAAGACCATTGGAATATGATCCTGAGAAGTAACCCACATGAGAAATGCATAGGAAATCATTTAAGGAGCCCACATTTGTTCATTCCGAAGTCTCTTCGAAATGAACAGATATCTTCAAAATGAGAAAACATAGTGCCTTCGAAATGAGTGGATCTTCGGAATGAGAACTGTAGTATCTTCGAAAGGAGCGGATCTTCGAAATGAGAACTGTAGTGTCTTCAAAATGAGCGGATCTTTGGAATGAGAATTGCAGTATCTTTAGAATGAGCCACTTATCTTTGGAATGAAAACAAAATGTGCTTTTTGACTTATTGACCGAATTCTGACGCTGGAAAAAGGGAAATAAAGATTGAAAAGGGTAAAGGGAAATATCTCAGATCTGACTTTGCCGTCCTTGCCGACCAAAGCCACCATTTATGGAAAGATCAAAGTGTGATCTTCTTCTAGGATAAAAACTAGGAATTGTTGCAGCATAATAGGATTAGATCTTTTTGAGATATTCTCAGCTTGTTAGTAAATCTTAGGACATCTATAAATAGGGCTCCCATTCAGGTTGAGCTAGTAGGAGGTAGAAGGAAGAAAGTAGTAGAGAGTAAGGGGAATAGAAGATAGAGAAATCAGTAATAGGTGATAATCAGAAAGTGACTGTTACAGTCCTATAATAGTTTTCAGCAACATTATTGTAATCATGTTTTTGAATCAATAAAAACATACTATTTATATTTCATATTGCTTGTAAATGAGTGTGATTAAGATCTAAATAGAGAAATACTCATACCTTCTTCTGGACAAAGAGGTTGGCCACTTCCAGACCTAGGAGGAGGACTAACAACAAGTTTTTATTCTGATTTTGTTGTAGCAGAATGAGTTGTAGAACTTGTCCTTTCATTCTTTTGTAAACAACTAATGATATTTGCAATCTTAGTTTATTTTATATTTTGTGATTAATTATTTGGTTGTAATCCCCACTTTCAGCAAAGCTTTCAATTTATTGTAGACTTTCATTTCCAGAATTTACTATTTTTTGTAATTTCTTGCATTTTATGTTTTGTTGTCAACCCTCGCATAGAAGATTGACAACCTTCTATTACAGAGCCTTGAAAGTTTCATTTCCATGTTAGAAGTAGATTTTCATTGCTGCAAAAGTAAATAGATTTCCTTTCTACAATTAGAATCAGACTTTCAATTCTACAATTGTTATTTCTGCAACATAATTAGGTCTCATTCTGCAATTGTAATTAGGACTTCATTTCTGTAGTTAATGATTAGTTTCCAATTCTGCAACTTATATTAAGGTTTAATTCATGCAATTTAGAGATAGGAATGTCCTAAAACCCCCCACATAATTAGTTTCACCAATAAAACATGTTGCCCTAGATTGACCTAAGTTATAACCCTATTTACCCCTTCTTCCGTAGATAGCCTTGTACACAGCCCTGGATTGACAAATTCATTGAGAATTAATGATGTGTATAACGACAACGTATCAACAATAATCTATTTTCATGGTTATTTGCACTTCGAGATCTTCAAATATTTTCTTGGATTCTTCTATCTGTACTTTCAAACTGGATATGATTTCATTTGCATCCTCAAGCCTTTTTGAAAGTTTCTTATTCTTTTTCTTCTCTATTCTCCACTCTTCAAGTGCAGAGATCAACTCACCTTCTAGATCTACTTTGGCCTCAAGGTTTTCACCACATACTTCAGAGTTTACTCCTTCCTTTTGTGATCTTACTTCTTCAAATGCCATGAAAAGAGCTTCACCTGTTTCCTCTTCAGAAACCTCATCGGAGCTGTCTTCTGATGAACTGGAATTCCTGGAGATGAAACTTTTCTTCTTGAAGTTGCCTTTTCTAAAATTCATTTTCTTCTTCCAGTCACTTTTTTCTTGGTGTGATCCTTCATCATTTTTGTTCTTCTATTTAAGTGGACATTTAGTCGCAAAATGCCCAATGCCTCCATAGTTGAAACATTTAAGCGGTAGCTTTCCTCTATATTTTCCTTTTCCCCTTTTTAGTTTTCTAACAAAGTTTGCTTCCATTTCATCTGACGTCTCTTCTTCCTCGGACTCTTGTTTTGTGTTTTTATCTTTAAGGGCTTTAAAATCCGCTTCTCTGTCTATGGGTTTAGATCTTCCTATCCTCATCTCATATGCAGTCAAAGAACCATACATCTCATCTATACTAAAATAATTTAGATTCTTAGCTTCTTCTATCATTGAGACTTTAGAATCAAACCTTTGAGGAAGAGATCTTAATACCTTTTTCACGATAGCAGAGTCGTCGATATCCTCGCCAAGTCCTCTGATCGCATTAATGATTCCATTAACTCTTAACATATATGCCTCAATGTTTTCATTGTCATTCATATTTAATGCTTCGAACTGAGCTCGATGTGTCTGTAACTTGGCCTCCTTGATCTTATCGTCTCCTTCATGAATACTCCTCAGTTTGTCCCATATCTCTTTTGCCATTTTATAGCTCATGATCTTAACTAGTTCATTGTCTGCTAATCCGCACATGATAGCATTCTTTGCTTTTGAGTTACTTTCAAATAGTTTCTTTTCATTAGCCTCTTTTGGAGGAGTGATGGGTATTGTGTAACCACTAACTACTAAATCCTAGATGTCATATCCCAAAGCATAGAGATATGTCTGCATCCTGATTCTCCAGAACGCGTAATTAGATCCATCAAACAATGGTGCTTTGTTTGATGATAAACCTTCACCACTTGCCATTGTGTTACTTCCAAGATCACCCTAGCCGGTTAGGCTTGTACAGGAACTTAGCTCTGATACCAATTGTTAGTCTTACAATGACACTGAGAGGGGGGGTGAATTAGTGTAGCTCTTTTAACTTGAATTTATAGCTCTTAATATAGTAGCAATTAAAACTAATTACTAGATACAACAAATATAACACAAGAGCATCACACAACACAAGATTTAATGAGGTTCACCAATGTGGCTACTCCTCAAAAATGACTACTTGGACTACCATCCAAATCCAGCCTTTGCAAAGCACCAACTTTACAATCAATTTACTAGCACCCACTGGAAGGAGCACCAACCCCTTATTTATCTACACCAACAAAAAGGAGCACCAACCCCTGATTTACCAGAACCTACTAGAAGGAGCACCAACCCCTGATGCCAAGCTGCAACCTGGACTTCAATTTTGAATCTATAAGATTGACAGAAAGATACCTTTGTTTTTGCAAGATCTTGATTGGTCTTTCTTCACCTTTGCCCTTTATGTGCACTCTGCTTTCTCTATGCAATCACTTCGCACACTCTACTTCGTTACAATCGACCTTCATGATCATCCTCTCCCTTTCACGCACTCTGCTCTCTTCGCACTATGACCGAACTTCACATACTTCAACAACACTTCAAATCTCCAAACAACCCTCCTTTTATAACATAATTATTGTGATGAAAACCCTAATCTTAGTCGATTGTAAACCCTAATCTTAGTCGGCTTTCATGACCACTGTAAACCCTAATTTTAGTCGGCTATCATCGGTCTTCGTCGGCTTCAACTCAACCGCGAAAATACATGTCACGATATCGCGACACTTTTTCTCCTTGCTCTTTCTCTTAGCTTTGGCCTATGAAAATACAACATGTCACGATATCACGACACTTTTGCCTCCGTACACTTTCTCTATTCGTTTGTCGCAAAAATGCGACATTGTGCGATATCGTGACACTTTTGTTATTCTGCCTACCTACCCTTCTTGAGTCACGAAAATGCGACATGTCGTGATATCGTGACACTTTTGCTTCTTTGCCTTCCTGTCCTTTTCGAGTCACGAAAATGTGACATGTCACGAAATCGTGACACTTCTGCTTCTGAAGTCTTGCTTTCTGCTTTTGTCATGAAATCACGACACTTCTGCCTTCAAAGTCTTCTTCTCTACTTTTGTCGTGAAATCGTGACACTTCTGCTTCCGTACGTCTTTTCTTTGCTATTGTCACGAAATCGTGACACTTATGCCTTCGAAGTCTTCTTCTCTGATTTTGTCACAAAATCGTGACACTTCTGCTTCCATACTTTACTTCTTTGCTTTTGTCACGAAATCATGAAATTTCTGCTTCTGAAGTCTTTCTTTCTGCTTTTGTCGCGAAATCATGACAGTTCTGCTTCCGTACGCTTCCTCTCTTTCTTTTGTCGTGAAAATGCGACATGTCACGAAATCATGACACTTTTCAAACTTGCTTTCTCTCTCCTATTTTAGTCATGAAAATGTGACATGTCACGAAATCGTGACACTTTTCCAACTTACTTTCTCTCTCCTATTTTAGTCACGAAAATGCGACATGTCATGAAATCGCGACACTTTTCCAACTTTTTCTTTTTCTACCAACATGTCACAAAATCGCGACAGTTTTTCCACTTGCCTTTTTCTCTTCCAACATGTCGCGAAATCGTGATAGTTTTTCCTGCTTTCTCTTTCTCTTCCAACATGTCACGAAATCGCGACAGTTTTTCCACTTGTCTTTTTCTCTTCCAACATGTTGCGAAATTATGACAATTTTTCCTGCTTTCTCTCTCTTCCAACATGTTGTGAAATCATGATAGTTTTTCTACTTGCATTTTTCTCTTCCAACATGTCACGAAATCGTGACAGTTTTTCCTGCTTCTTCTCTCTCTTCCAACATGTCATGAAATCGTGACAATTTTTCTTGCTTTTTCTCTCTCTTCCAACATGTCGCGAAATCGTGATAGTTTTTCTTGCCTGTTGTATATGTTGCGATATCGTGACACTTTTCTTACTTGTCTTTTTCTTTGATCTTTTGCAAATGGGGCACTTCGGTCTTCTTGGAAGATCACTGTACATACTCTAAATAACCTTTGAACTCCTGTCTTCTACATCTAAATAGCTTTTGAACTTCCTGTCCACTGCATCAATAGATCTATCTGATCGTGTTGACAACAATGACAATATCGTTGTTGCACCTTGCTCAACAATCTCCCCCTTTGGAATTATTGGCAACACATGTGCAATTTCCTATAACTCTTCTCCCCCTTTGACAATAATACCAAAGGGCTACTGCAGACTCCCCCTGAGTCCATGCACAACATTCTCAGGCATGATTTATTACACTTAGCAATAATCATGACCACTCCCCCTGAGAATGTGATCCTTGTAGCTAGTCAATTCTTGGGAAGTGTGACCACTCCCAATTTATTGCGAAGGTACTCAAAAAATTCCTTGGGCAATGGTTTTGTGAAGATATCTGCTACTTCCTCTGTAGTTGGAACAAAATCCAACTTAACCTCACCTTCCGCAACTTTCTCCTTCAAAAAGTGATACCTGATGGCAATCTGTTTTGTGCGTGAATGCATAACTGGATTCTTGGAGATGTTAATGGCACCGATGTTATCACACTTAACTGATATTGGCTCACTGAAGCTAATACCAAGATATTTTAGGGTTTGTTTCATCCACAATACCTGTGTACAACATGTTGTCGTTGCAATATATTCTGCCTCTACTGTCGATAGAGAAACTGACTCTTGTTTCTTACTATGCCACATGACCAATCTGTCTCCAAGATAGAATGCACCTCCACTGGTACTCTTTCTATCATCTACACATCCTGCCCAATCTGCATCTAAATATGAAATGAGGGTGAAGTCTTTACCTTTCGGATACCATAACCCATACTCCATAGTACCCTTGAGGTATCGAAGAATCCTTTTCACTGCTGTCACATGAGTCTCCTTGGGATTAGCCTAAAATCATGCTACCATGCATACTACCTGCAAAATATCTGGTCTAGTAGCTGTCAGGTACAGTAAGCTTCCAATCATAGATTTGTACATGGTTTGATCAACAGGTGGAGATTTTTCATCCTTGCTCAGCTTGCAACCTGTCGTCATGGGAGTGCTAACTGGCTTACAGTCCTCCATTGTGAATTTTTTCAACATCTCTTTCACATATTTAACTTGACAAATAAATATGCCCTTCTTATTTTGATTAACTTGCAACCCGAGGAAATACGAAAGTTCACCAATCATTGACATTTCAAATTCTTTCTACATCTTATTTGCTAAATCTTTACATGACTCATATTTGCTGCTACCAAATATGATATCATCTACATATACAACAAGAACAATAAGATGCCCATTTTTTGTTTTGACATACAAATTACTATCCACCATACCTTTCTTAAACCTTTGTTGGGTGAGATAGTTTTCTAGCCTTGCATACCATGCTCGGGGTGCTTGTTTTAAGCCATATAATGCTTTCTTCAACTTGCAAACAAGGTTGGGATCATCACCAAGTTGGAAACCATCTGGTTGCTCAATATAAACCTCTTCTTCAAGTTTTCCATTCAAAAAATCTGATTTTACATCCATTTGATAAACTTTGAAATTCTTGTAGACTGCTAAAGCCAAAAACATTCTAATTGCCTCTAGTCTCGCTACTGGTGCAAAATTTTCCTCAAATTCAATGCCTTCAACTTGTGCATAACCCTTACATACCAATCTTGCTTTGTTTCTGACTACTTGTCCGTCTTCATTCAATTTGTTTCGAAAAACCCATTTAGTCTCGATTATATTTTTATTTGTAGGTCTAGGTACTAACTTCCAAGTTTCGTTTTTCTTGATCTGATCTAATTCTTCATTTATTGCCTTCATCCAACTTTCACATTTACTTACGTCAGTAACATTTTTGGGCTCGATGCTGGATAATAGAGAGTAGTTACTTACTACTCTTCTTCTTGTCTGAACACCAACTTTGGGGTCTCCAATTATTTGCTCTCTAGGATGATTTTTCTGCTAGCTGCCTATTTTGAATTTCTTATTTTCTTCCACTTCTGAATCACAACTTAAATCATCTGAGTCAATTTTCTGTATCTTTTCCATTTTGTTTTCCTCATCTCCTTCAATAACCTCTTCATAAATTGGGTAGTTCATTTCATAGCTAATTACTCATTCTCTACCTTCATCAAATTTAACATCGACACTGTCCATAATTTTATTTAGCTTCTTGTTATAGCATTTGTAAGCTTTGATTTTTGACGAATAACCAACAAAAATACCTTCATCCGCTCTATCTTCAAACTTACCAAGATTATCTTCAGTTCTTTTGATGTAGCACTTGTTGCCAAAAACTTTGAGGTATTTTGTTGTTGCCCTTTTACCGAACCACAATTCATAAGGAGTTTTGCTTTCATGTGTTCTCAACATGTACCTATTTTGGATATACACCGTAGTATGGACTGCTTCTTTCCAAAATCTATCTGCTAGTCTACTTTCAATCAGCATAGTCCGTGCCATTTCTGCACTGTCCTGTTCTTTCTTTCTACCACTCCATTATGCTGAGGTGTCTTGGCTACTGAAAACTATCTCCTAATACCATATTTTTCACAGTACTCTGTAAACTCTTCTGAAATGAATTCTCCTCCTCTATCTGATCTTAAACATTTGATCCTCTTTCCTGTTTCATTCTCAACCTAGTTTTTGAAAATCTGGAACATATCAAAAGCTTCTGATTTATGCTTCAAGAAAAATATCCATGTCATTCTAGAATAGTCATCAATGCACAACATAAAGTATTTGTCACCATTTATGCTTTGTGTTCTCATGGGTCCACATAAATCAGTGTGTATTAGTTCTAGAGGTTTGCTTGTGTAGTACTCTTTTTTTTTTTAATGTGACTCTAGTTTGTTTCCCCTTTTGGCATGAAGCACAAATGTTGTTTGCAGGTTTGCTGATGGTGGGAATATCTCTCACTGCCCCTTTTGAGGTGATTTTTACTAGATTATCAAAACTGATATGACCGAGTCTCTTATGCCACAACCAATTTTCTTCTTCACGTCCAATAAAACAAGTTCCTTTAGAAGTCTCTGAGAGCGTGTACAGGTTTCCAGATGTCCTTGCTCTAGTTGCTATCAATTTTCCACTGTTTATTTTTTTGACTTCACAACCCTGCTTCATAAAAACTACTTCATGACCTTTATCACAAATCTGACTTACGCTCAACAGATTATGTTTCAAACCATCCACAAACAAGACTTCCTCTGACTTAATTTTTCCCTCACTAATTTTAACTGATCCTTTGCCAACTATCTTAGCTCCATCATTATTCCCAAACTTTACTGAACCACCTTCATATTTCTGTAGCTTCTCAAATTTCTGTTTGTCACCTGTCATATGACTGGAGCATCCACTATCAAGTATCCATGGTACATATTTGTTCTACACTTTAAATGTTGTTTGTACGATTAAGGATTCATTTTCTTCCTTAAGTCGCTCTTTTCCTTTCCACTCCGTTTTGATAGTAGTTTTGGGTTCTTGTTTTGCCTTTCCCTTATCAACAACATGTGCATGTTTTTCAGGAAGTTTTCTATTTTGTATCATCTTATTTGATTGAAATTTTCTTCCCTGAGACTGATTTGATGCAAATGTACTTCTATAGTTTCTTGCAATGTACCCAAAATTATGACAGTTATAACATTCTACTGTATAATTCATCAGAGGAGAAAAAGCATTTCTACTGGTGAAATTCCTTGGTCTTACATTATATTTGCAGTCTGATATTTTATGTCCATAGCCATTGCATTTAAAACAAAAACTAGAAAAGGGATAATTGAACCTGGGTGAAGGTCTTTGCCATGTTGCCGTAGGAGCCATAGGTCTTCTTCTTATTTGATGTGTGACATTGGTGAATCCATCATTGTCAATTCTCCTCTCGTGCCTGGTATTATTGCTTTCTCTTGCATGAGATGTTTTTCCTTGATCAACCTATTTCTTATCTTTGTTCTTTATGGATTCTATATTTTTGGCCTTTGATCCATTTGATGATTCTCATTCGACAAAACCTAGACCAAATTTGATGCCTACAGGCCTTTGGTCATTTATGATATTATCTAGCTTCATAGAACTTACTTCACATTTGTGATAACAACTTATTTTCTTATTCATCTCTTCTAGTTGCATTCTTAAACCAACAATCTCTTCTTCTAGCTTGCTGCAATAATCTATTTTCATGGTTATTTGCACTTTGAGATCTTCGGATATTTTCTTGGATTCTTCTATATGTACTTTCAAACTGGATATGATTTCATTTGCATCCTCAAGCCTTTTTGAAAGTTTCTTATTCTTTTTCTTCTCTATTCTCCACTCTTCAAGTGCAGAGATCAACTCACCTTCTAGATCTACTTCAGCCTCAGGGTTTTCACCACATACTTCAGAGTTCACTCCTTCCTTTTGTGATCTTACTTCTTTAAATGCAATGAAAAGAGCTTCACCTGTTTCCTCTTCAAAAACCTCACCGGAGCTGTCTTTTGATGAACTGGCATTCTTGGAGATGAAACTTTTCTTCTTGAAGTTGCCTTTTCTGAAATTCATTTTCTTCTTCCAGTCACTTCTTTCTTGGTGCGATCCTTCATCATTTTTGTTCTTCTCTTTAAGTGGACATTAGTCACAAAATGCCCAATGCCTCCACAGTTGAAACATTTAAGCGGTAGCTTTCCTCTGTATTTTCCTTTTCCCCTTTTTAGTTTTCTAACAAAGTTTGCTTCTATTTCATCTGACGTCTCTTCTTCCTCGGACTCTTGTTTTGCGTTTTTATCTTTAAGGGCTTTAAAAGCCACTTCTCTATCTGTGGGTTTAGATCTTCCTATCCTCATCTCATATGCAGTCAAAGAACCATACATCTCATCTATACTAAAATAATTTAGATTCTTAGCTTCTTCTATCACTGAGACTTTAGAATCAAATCTTTGAGGAAGAGATCTTAATACCTTTTTCATGACAACAGAGTCATCGATATCCTCATCGAGTCCTCTGATCGCATTAATGATTCCATTAACTCTTAACATATATGCCTCAATGTTTTCATTGTCATTCATATTTAATGCTTCGAACTGAGCTCGATGTGTCTGTAACTTGGCCTCCTTGATCTTTGTTGAGCAAGTTGTAGCAAAAGTATTGTCATTGTTGTCAACACAGTCAGATAGATCAGTTGATGAAGTGTACAGGCAGTTAGATAATTCAGTTGATGAAGTGGACAGGAGTTCAAAGGTCATTCAGAGTATGTACAGTGAGTTTCCAAGAAGACCGAAGTGCCCCAGTTGCAAAAGATCAAAGAAAAAGACAAGTAAGAAAAGTGTCACGATATCGTGACATATAACAGGCAAGAAAAACTATCATGATTTCACGACATGTTAGAAGAGAGAGAAGAAGAAAGAAAAATTGTCATGATTTCATGACATGTTAGAAGAGAGAGAAGAAGAAAGAAAAACTGTCATGATTTCGTGACATGTTGGAAGAGAGAGAAGAAGAAAGAAAAATTGTCATGATATCGCGACATGTTGGAAGAGAGAGAAGAAGAAAGGAAAACTGTCGTGATATCGTGACATGTTCGGAGAAAAAGTGCAAGCAAGTAAAACTATCACGATTTCGTGACATGTTCGAAAAGAAAGTGCAAGCAGGAAAAAATATCATGATTTCGTGACATGTTCGGAGAGAAAGCGCAAGCAAGCAAAATTGTCACGATTTCGTGACATGTTCGGAGAAACAGCGCAAGCAAGCAAAACTGTCGCGATTTCGTGACATGTTGGAAGAAAGAAAGGCAAGTAGAAAAAGTGTCGCGATTTCGCGACATATTGCAAGGAAGGTTGTACGGATGAAAAAGTGTCACGATTTCGTGACATGGTGGAAGAGAGAAAGGCAAGTAGAAAAAGTGTCACGATTTTGCGACATATTGCAAGGAAGGTTGTATAGACGAAAAAGTGTCACGATTTCGAGACATATTGCAAGGAAGATTGTACGAACGAAAAAGTGTTGCGATTTCGTGACATATTGCAAGGAAGGTTGTACGGACAAAAAAGTGTCACGATTTCATGACATATTGCAAGGAAGGTTGTACGAAAGAAAAAGTGTCACGATTTCGCGACATGTTGCAGGAGAGAGAGTCCGAAAGAAAAAGTGTCACGATTTCACGACATGCTACAGGAGAGAGAGTCCGAAAGAAAAAGTGTCACGATTTCACGACATATGACAAGAGAAAGTACAAAGGAGAAAAAGTGTCATGATATCATGACATGTCGGGTTTTCGTGACCCGAAGGCAAGTGAAAGAGCAAAGGAGAGAAAGTGTCACGATATCGTGACATGTCACATTTTTGTGACTAAAGGAGGAGAGAGAAAGTAAGAAGGCAAAAGTGTCATGATATCATGACATGTGTTTTCGCTGGTTGAAGCTGAGAAGAGTAGCAAGGAGGTGAAAGTGTCATGATATCGTGACATGTTGTGTTTTCACTGGTTGAAGCCGAGAAGAGTAGCAAGGAGGTGAAAGTGTCGTGATATCATGACATGTGTTTTCATGAACAAAAGCGAAGAAGAGAACAAAGAGGTAGAAGTGTCACGATTTTATGATAGGTCACTTTGGCATGAGCAAAGAAGAAAACCTAGCTAAAATAAGATATGTGATAGTTAACTGGAGTTATATAGTAGTTATAGGTGTAGTTGTAGAAGAAATTCATGTAGATAAAATAAGAAGAGATAACTGAAGTCAGTACGTCAGTTACAGGTGCAGTTACAGTGAAAATGCATGCATGCATAGAAAAGAAAGTGAACAATCCTAAGGAGAATATGAACAATCATGATCAAGAAGATGAATAGTCATGGTAAAGGTATATGTGTCAATTCATTGCATGTAACGTGTTTAATGAAATGCCCACTCTATATATACAAAAGAAGTTATTGACAAGTGGTAGATGAGAATATGAAAGAAATAGTTACAATTGATAAGTGGTGTATGAGAAACAAAAGGAGGAGTTATAACTAGAGTTACCAAGCGAAAGGATTGTTATAAAAGGAGGTCTGCGTGAAGAATTAGAAGGTGGCTGAAAGAGAGCGAAAGCACTGCTCAAACTAGAGTGAAAGTGCTGCAAGAAGAGGGTTGGAAGAGTTTCGTAAGAGGGCGTTAAGCAGAGTCGTGAGAGCCATAAGAGTGTAGTAAGAAGCGTAGCAAGAGGGCTATAAGAGGGCCATAAAAGTGTAGCAAGCAGAGCCATAGGTATGTGTTGTGTGAACTATGGGCAATGTTGAGTGAGCAATAGACCAGTCAGGGTCTTGTAAAAGTGAAGGCATTTATATGTCAATATTCAAATTTCTGAATTGAAGTCCAAGTTGGTGCTTGGAATCGTGGGTTGGTGCTCCTTCCAGTTGGTTTTGGTAAATCAGGGGTTGGTGCTTCTTTCTGTTGGTGCAGATAAATCAGGGGTTGGTGTTCCTTTCAGTTGGTGCTAGTAAATCAGGGGTTGGTGCTCCTTTCTTTTGGTGCAGATAAATTATGGGTTGGTGCTCCTTCCAATTGGTGTTGGTAAATTAGGGGTTGGTGCTCCTTCTAGTTGGTGTTGGTAAATTGATTGTAAATTTGTTGCTTTGCAAAGGTTGGATTTGGATGGGAGTCCAAATAGTCTATTTTGAGGAGTAGCCAAAACTGGTGAACCTCGATACATATTGTGTTGTGTGATGCTCTCTTGTTATATTTGCTTTATGTGGTTTTAAGCTTTCATTGTTTTGGCTTTAAGAGTTGAAGTTTTTAAGTTTTAAAGAGCCACACTGATTCACCCCCCTCTTAGTGTCATTGTGAGACTAACAATTGGTATCAGAGCCAGTTTTCCTTATTAGGCTAAATCAGCTAGGGTTGATCTTGGATTATTATGCAATGGGTAAGAAGAATAGATCCTCCTCAAATAAGGTATCTCAGTCAGTTTTAGTTCCTGTGGAAGAGAAAATTGAACTAGAAAATATTGAAGAAGTAAATTCTGAAGTATGTGATGAAAACCTTGAGACTGAAGTATATCTAGAAGGTGAGTTGATCGTTGCACTTGAAGAATTGGGTATAGAAAGGAAAAAGAACAAAATATTGTCCAAGAAGTTGGAAGAATATGGGGATAATATTGAAGATCTCTTCTTACAAATTTAGAAAGCCAAGAAAATAGAAGAAACCTTGAAGTCACGCCTAGATGATAAAGGCGATGTATGTAGCAAACGTGAAGAGGAATCTAACAAAGTTATTAATGATCTAAAGTTGCAAGTAGAAGAGTCCAAAAGGATTGAAGAAACTCTCAGGTCACAGATCAATGAGAAAAATATTGTTTGCTGCAAACAAGAAGAGGAGATTGTTGTATTGAAGAAACAACTAGAAGAGGCCAATACAAATCTTAAATTTGAGAAGAGCACAGAGTTGCTAGATGAAATGATAAGGCAACAAAGAAGCCCCATGTCTAAGCTTGGTCTTGGATGTAAATCTGAACAACCTTCATCTTCCAAATATGCAGAGAAGAAGAAGTTCACTATTGAAGGATCGAAGCAAGAAAAGTCTGAAGCTGAATCTTCAAAAGGAAGACAATATCAAAGGAGATCTATAGCAAAGCAACCACAACAAAAGAGGTTCTATCATTCTCACTCTATTCATAATAATGCTTTTAATGGCTATTGTTTTAGATGCAACCATTATGGCCACAAGGCAATTTATTGTGGATTGAATAATAGATCAAAGAGTTATGCTGGTAAGAATACATCTGTTATTCTGGCTGAACACCATGTGAAATGTTTTCAATGTAATGGTCATGGGCACATAGCAAGGTTTTGTCCAAGCATGTTTGTATCTAATCTAAGGAAAGACAGTAGATTTCATCAGACACAAAGAATGCAACATAGACAGGGAAGAAATCATGTACATCAAAGAAAGGAAAATAATCATCCATCAAGGATGTACAAGAGACAACCACCCAAGAGAAATGTTCAAATTCATGAAAAGGTTCAAAATAGGGATGCAGTTGAAAACCTTCAGCCTAAGTTCAAGAAATATTGGAGAAAGAAAGAAGAGAGGAAATCGTGTCTCCTTGGACTAAAGGAGATTACTCCTCTATTGCACTAAGCAGCTATAGGTAGCACATCCTCAGGGGGAGCAATGTTAAAGTTTTATTTTAATGCTCCTATGTATTGTGTGGATATCTAAGGATGAAAGGAAAGTAGTCGGGGAGTTGTCGTATAGTTGTCAAAATGTGTTTTAGTTCATGTAGATGTTTGTGGAGATAGTATCAAACTGATGTGCTTCAGAAGAACAACATGATGAATAGCTAAGTTTTTGATGTAGCACAGGTCGACGTGTCATGGAAGCATAAGCTGGAAGGTGATTGTTTTGAAGCCTGTAACATTCCCAATCTGTAGATAAAATAGAATCCATGTTGTGAGTGGGAAGGCGTGAGTTTCTTAACCAAAAATACAACACATTGTTTGGTATAAGAGAGCATTAATTTTCTCTAAAGAAGTAGCCATTATCAAAGAGATGCCAGAGTCAAAGCAATCAGTGGCACTAGCACCCAGTTGGTCAAGAGTGCCAAGTGGCACATGCAAGGCAGAGACGTTGAGAGAATAGCGCCCAAGTGGTGAAGCATCAAGGAGGACAAGATGCCTATGCAACTAAGAAAGTCTTGCATTATTTGAGAAATGCGAGATATTGCCCAAGCAATCCCTTGATCGTAGTGAGGAGAAATGCTCCCTGGAATCGCATGAAGAACGTTCGTCTAAGACATTGAGTAGCCCTAACATATGTCCTAGCAAGAAGTAGAATATCGAGAGTTGATGACTGTGCGTAGATTGAGGTTCCAATGCTAGATGTAACGGTCAACTTTCAATACCTGCAAGAGTGATAAAAACATTCATGGCAGCCATTAGAAACTAGAGACATTGAGCTGCACAATGGATGCGAGGCAAAGTCGTTAGTCATGGAGGAGGTGGCAGTCAAGAGGCCAAAGAAAATTGTGGAGAGTGCTGATGATAAAGTTGATGAAGTGGATTTGATTTGAGATTGCCATTCATTGTTGAGTTCATTTTGAGTACTACTTGAGCATGATTGATTGAGCCTTTGAGAAGGCCTTTGGGAAATAGTTGTGGTACAGTGTTTGATGCTTACTCAGAGTTGGTTGATACATGCTTCGACTAGGGTCTGTGATAAAGGGATGTTTATTGAGGTGATTGGTTGAGTTGAGTTGAGATTGAGATCTGAGAATAGAACATATAGAGTCTCTAACAATTCTCTTTATGCTTCTATGAGATTGATTTGAGTATAGAACATATTGAGTCTCTAACAATTCTTTTTATGATTCTATAAGATCTGGGCAAGTTCTTGGTGAGCTTGCTAGAGTAGGTTCTTAGTGAGCCTATTGACAGAGTACAATGGACAGAGTCTCAACGGATAGAGATCCAGTAGCCAACACAGTTGAAGATAGATCTGAGTGAGGGACCACATTCTCAAGGGGAGCATTTATATATTTGATTATCTTTTTGCTCATGTTTGTAATTTTTGCTAACTGCATTAATTTGTACCTGAGAATATTGTGCATGGACTCAAGGGGAGTCTGCAACAGCCCTTTGGTATTATTGTCAAAGGGGGAGAAGAATTATAGGAATTACAGGAGATTGCATGAGTGTTGCCAACAATTCCAAAGGGGGAGATTGTTGAGCAAGTTGCAGCAAAAGTATTGTCATTGTTGTCAACACAGTCAGATAGATCAGTTGATGAAGTGTACAGGCAGTCAGACAGATTAGTTGATGAAGTGGACAGGAGTTCAAAGGTCATTCAGAGTATGTACAGTGAGTTTCCAAGAAGACCGAAGTGCCCCAGTTGCAAAAGATCAAAGAAAAAGACAAGTAAGAAAAGTGTCGCGATATCGTGACATATACAGTAGGCAAGAAAAACTGTCACGATTTCGTGACATGTTAGAAGAGAGAGAAGAAGAAAGAAAAATTGTCACGATTTCGCGACATGTTAGAAGAGAGAGAAGAAGAAAGAAAAACTATCACAATTTTGTGACATGTTGGAAGAGAGAGAAGAAGAAAGAAAAACTATCATGATATCGCGACATGTTGGAAGAGAGAGAAGAAGAAAGGAAAACTATCATGATATCGTGACATGTTCGGAGAAAAAGCGCAAGTAGGTAAAACTATCATGATTTCGCGACATGTTCGAAAAGAAAGCGCAAGCAAGAAAAACTATCACGATTTCGTGACATGTTCGGAGAGAAAGCGCAAGCAAGCAAAACTATCACGATTTCATGACATGTTCGGAGAAACAACACAAGCAAGCAAAACTATCGCGATTTCGCGACATGTTGGAAGAAAGAAAGGCAAGTAGAAAAAGTGTCACGATTTCGTGACATATTGCAAGGAAGGTTGTACGGACGAAAAAGTGTCACGATTTCGTGACATGTTGGAAGAGAGAAAGGCAAGTAGAAAAAGTGTCGTGATTTCATGACATATTGCAAGGAAGGTTGTACGGACGAAAAAGTGTCGCGATTTCACGACATATTGCAAGGAAGATTGTACGGACAAAAAAGTGTCACGATTTCATGACATATTGCAAGGAAGGTTGTACGGATGAAAAAGTGTCACGATTTCGCGACATATTGCAAGGAAGGTTGTACGAAAGAAAAAGTGTCACGATTTCACGACATGTTGCAGGAGAGAGAGTCAGAAAGAAAAAGTGTCACGATTTCGTGACATGCTGTAGGAGAGAGAGTCCGAAAGAAAAAGTGTCGCGATTTTGCGACATATGACAAGAGAAAGTACAAAGGAGAAAAAGTGTCACGATATCGCGACATGTCGGGTTTTCATGACCCGAAGGCAAGTGAAAGAGCAAAGGAGAGAAAGTGTCACGATATCGCGACATGTCGCATTTTCGTGACTAAAGGAGGAGAGAGAAAGTAAGAAGGCGAAAGTGTCGCGATATCGTGACATGTTGTGTTTTCGTTGGTTGAAGCCGAGAAGAGTAGCAAGGAGGCAAAAGTGTCGCGATATCGCGACATGTTGTGTTTTCGTTGGTTGAAGCCGAGAAGAGTAGCAAGGAGGCGAAAGTGTCATGATATCGTGACATGTTGTGTTTTCATGGACGAAAGCGAAGAAGAGAACAAAGAGGCAGAAGTGTCACGATTTTGCGACAGGTCACTTTGGCGCGAGCAAAGAAGAGAACCCAACCAAAATAAGATATGTGACAGTTAACTGGAGTTATACGATAGTTACAGGTGCAGTTGTAGAAGAAATTCATGCAGATAAAATAAGAAGAGATAACTGAAGTCAGTACGTCAGTTACAGGTGCAGTTACAGTGAAAATGCATGCATGCATAGAAAAGAAAGCGAACAGTCCTAAGGAGAATACGAACAGTCATGATCAAGAAGACGAACAGTCATGGTAAAGGTATATGTGTCAATTCATTGCATGTAACGTGTTTAACGAAATGCCCACTCTATATATACAAAAGAAGTTATTGACAAGTGGCAGATGAGAATATGAAAGAAACAGTTACAATTGACAAGTGGCGTATGAGAAACGAAAGGAGTTATAACTGGAGTTACCAAGTGAAAGGATTGTTATAAAAGGAGGTCTGCATGAAGAATTAGAAGGTGGCTGAAAGAGAGCGAAAGCGCTGCTCAAACTAGAGTGAAAGTGCTACAAGAAGAGGGCTGGAAGAGTGTCGTAAGAGGGCGTTAAGCAGAGCCATGAGAGCCGTAAGAGTGCAGTAAGAAGCACAACAAGAGGGCTATAAGAGGGCCATAAAAGTGCAGCAAGCAGAGCCATAGGTATGTGTTGTGTGAACTATGGGCAATGTTGAGTGAGCAATAGACCAATCAGGGTCTTGTAAAAGTGAAGGCATTTATATGTCAATATTCAAATTTCTGAATTGAAGTCCAAGTTGGTGCTTGGAATCAGGGGTTGGTGCTCCTTCCAGTTGGTTTTGGTAAATCAGGGGTTGGTGCTCCTTTCTATTGGTGTAGATAAATCAGGGGTTGGTGCTCCTTCCAGTTGGTGTTGGTAAATCAGGGGTTGGTGCTCCTTTCTATTGGTGCAGATAAATCAGGGGTTGGTGCTCCTTCCAGTTGGTGCTGGTAAATCAAGGGTTGGTGCTCCTTCCAGTTGGTGCTGGTAAATTGATTGTAAAGTTGTTTCTTTGCAAAGGCTAGATTTGGATGGGAGTCTAAACAGTCTATTTTGAGGAGTAGCCAAAACTGGTGAACCTCGATACATCTTGTGTTGTGTGATGCTCTCTTGTTATATTTGCTTTATGTGGTTTTAAGCTTTCATTGTTTTGGCTTTAAGAGTTGAAGTTTTTAAGTTTTAAAGAGCCACACTGATTCACCCCCCCTCTCAGTGTCATTGTGAGACTAACAATCTTATCGTCTCCTTCATGAATACTCCTCAGTTTGTCCCATATCTCTTTTGCCGTTTTACAGCTCATGATCTTAACTAGTTCACTGTCTGCTAATCTGCACATGATAGCATTCTTTGCTTTTGAGTTACTTTCAAATAGTTTCTTTTCGTCAGCCTCTTTTAGAGGAGTGATGGATATTATGTAACCACTAACTACTGAATCCCAGATGTCGTATCTCAAAGCATAGAGATATGTCTACATCCTGATTCTCCAGAACACGTAATTAGATCCATCAAACAATGGTGCTTTGTTTGATGAGAAACCTTCACCACCTACCATTGTGTTACTTCCAAGATCACCCTAGCCGGTTAGGCTTGTACAGGAACTTAGCTCTGATACCAATTGTTAGTCTTATAATGACACTGAGAGGGGGTGTGAATCAGTGTAGCTCTTTTAACTTGAATTTATAGCTCTTAATATAGTAACAATTAAAACTAATTACTAGATACAACAAATATAACACAAGAGCATCACACAACACAAGATTTAATGAGGTTCACCAATGTGGCTACTCCTCAAAAATGACTACTTGGACTACCATCCAAATCTAGCCTTTGCAAAGCACCAACTTTACAATCAATTTACCAACACCCACTGGAAGGAGCACCAACCCCTTATTTATCTACACCAACAGAAAGGAGCACCAACCCCTGATTTACCAGCACCTACTGGAAGGAGCACCAACCCCTGATGCCAAGCTACAACCTGGACTTCAATTTTGAATCTATAAGATTGACAGAAAGATACCTTTGTTTTTGCAATATCTTGACTGGTCTTTCTTAACCTTTGCCCTTTCTGTGCACTCTGCTTTCTCTGTGCAATAACTTTGCACACTCTGCTTCGTTACAATTGACCTTCACGATCATCTTCTCCCTTTCATGCACTCTGCTCTCTTCGCACTACGACCGAACTTCGCATACTTCAACAACACTTCAAATCTCCAAACAACCCTCCTTTTATAACAAAATTATTGTGATGAAAAGCCTAATCTTGAATTTAGGATTCATGGATCAATAAAGGGAATGAGGTGACTATTGATAAGAGATGTTTGGTAAAATTCTCAATCGAGAATACTTATAAAAATGAAGTTTGGTGTGACATGATTCCTATGGATGCCTATCACATACTGTTGGGGAGGCCTTGGAAGTATGATAGGAAGACCGTCCATGATGGGGGTCAAAATACATACACCTTTTGGAAGGATGGTGCCAAGGTAGTATTGTTGCCTCTTCAGGAAGAAGGGCAAAGTGAGAGTTTGCTGACTATGAAGGAGTTTATCATAGAGGCACAAGAATATGGTTGGTGCTATGCATTGACAATGAAGAAGATAGAGGTAGAGGAGGCTCCTATACCACCAACAACATCCAGGTTGTTGAAGGAGTATGTTGATGTCATACTAGATGAGTTACTTGATGGTTTACCATCAAAGAGGGATATTCAACATCACATTGATCTAATTATTGGGTCAATTATTCTGAACCAGGCAGCCTATCAGTTGAGCCCAATCCAGAATACAGAGTTGAATAAGCAAGTGATAAAATTAATACAAAAAGGATTAGTAAGAGAGAGCATGAGTCCTTGTGCAACTCCCGCTCTATTAACTCCAAATAAGGATGACTCATGGCGGACGTGTGTAGATAGAAGGTCCATAAATAAAATTACTATCAGGTACAGGTTCCCAATACCTAGAGTGGATGATATGATGGACATCTTAGCAGGGGCTAGCTACTTCTACAAGATTGATCTATGAAGTGGTTATTACCAGATCAGGATTAGAGAGGGGGATGAGTGGAAGACTACTTTTAAAACTTGATATGGGTTGTACGAGTGGATGGTGATGCCATTCGTGTTATCAAATACACCTAGTACCTTTATACGGTTGATGAATCGAGTGCTACGAGAATACATTGGTAATTTTATGGTCATGTATTTTGATGATATCCTAATTTTTAGTAAAAGTGAAGAAGAGCACTTGCACCATGTGAGGTTGGTGTTAGATTTATTATGGAAAGAGAAACTATATGCTAATTTGAAGAAGTGTAGATTTCTTCAAGAAAGTCTAGTATTTTTGGGCTTTGTAATTTCTAAGGATGGCTTGAAGATGGATGAGGAAAAGGTGAGGGCAATTCTTGAATGGCCTATTCCAAGGAATGTAACAGAGGTGAGAAGTTTCCATGGTTTGGCAAATTTTTATTGGAAGTTCATTAGAAACTTTAGCAGCATTCTGGCACCCATAACAGAGTGTACGAAGAGAAAAAACTTTGTATGGACCAAAGAAGCAACTCAAATTTTTGAACTCTTGAAGAAGAAGTCTTCAGAAGAACCTGTGCTGGTATTACCTAATTTTAAAAAAATATTTAAAGTTGACTGTGATGCTTCACATGTGGGGATTGGCGTTGTGTTGAGCCAAGAGGGGTGGCCACTAACATTTTTTAGCGAAAAGTTGAATGAGGTAAGGAAGAACTACTCCACTTATGATGTAGAATTTTATGCAATTGTGCAGGCACTGAGGTATTGGTGACATTATTTTTTATCCAAGGATTTCGTGTTGTACACTGACCATGAAGCCTTAAGGTATGTCAATTCTCAAAAGAAATTAAACAGTAGACATGCCAAGTAGGTTTCCTTTTTGTAAGAATACTCATTTGTGTTGAAGCACAAGTCCGATAAGCAGAATAAGGTGGCCGATGCATTAAGCAGGAGAGTACTATTGGTAACCACCATGGAGAATGCAGTGGTAGGGTTTGAGGGGATTAAGGATTTGTATGAATCTGATGCAGATTTTGGAAGCATTGTACAATAGTACAAAACTCTAGTTGTGGGTGAGGCTAGTCAAATATTTGTTGAGTATGTTATGCAGGATGGCTATCTATTTAAGGGGAAATAGTTGTGCATACCTATTGGTTCCATGCAGGAGAATATCATCCGTGAGCTACATAGTGGCTGTTTGGCAGGACACTTTGGTGTAGATAAAACAGTTGATCTTGTGGAGGAAAAGTACTATTGGCCACGGTTGAAGAGAGATGTAATTCGATTTGTGTTTAGATGTAGAGTGTGCAAAGTGGCTAAAGGTCATGTACAAAATAAAGGGTTGTATATGCCCTTACCATTTCCCCTAGGATCGTGGACCGACCTAAGCATGGATTTTGTGCTAGGGCTACCCCGTACTCAATGAGGTAAATATTTCATTTTTATTGTAGTAGATAGGTTTTCTAAGATGGCTCATTTTATTGCTTTCCAAAAAACCAATGATGCAACCAAGATTGTAGTACTTTTTTTGATGAAGTGGTGAGACTGCATGGAGTTCCAAAGACCATCACTTCAGATCGGGATGTTAAGTTCTTGAGTCATTTTTGGAGGATATTGTGGAATAAATTGGACACAAAGCTACAGTTCAGTAGTTCTTATCATCCACATACTGATGGAAAAACCGAGGTTTTGAATCAAAGCTTGGGTAATATTCTGAGGTGCATAGTTGGTGAGAAACCACGATAATGGGATTTAGCCCTATCACAAGTAGAATTTGCATATAACAGCTCAGTGAACCGATCGACAAGAAAATCATCATTTCAAATTGTTTATGGCTAGAACCCCAAGGGTGTTCTAAATTTGGTTGAATTACCAATCCATGAGCATGTTAGTGATGATGCAGAAGCATTTGTTGAACATATACAACAATTGCAGGAAGAGGTCAAAGACAAATTGCAGAATAGTAATGCTAAGTAAAAAAAGGAAGTTGATGTGCATAGACGTGTCCAAGTATTCCAAGTTTGGTAAATGGTGATGGTTCACCTTCGAAAGGAGCGATTTCCCAAGGGGACATATAATAAATTAAAAATGAAGAAAATTGGCCCTTGTAGAATTCTACAAAAAATGAATGACAATGCTTATAAGGTGGAATTGCCAGTTGACCTTGATATTTCACCAGTTTTAAATATCTTTGATTTGCACAAATTTCATGGTGATATTACAGTTATTGAAGAGGCAAACACCATAGCTTGGGATAAACAAATCTCTAAGAAGAAGAAGGAACACATTGCGTAGGTCCTTGATAGGAAAGTGATAACCACACGCAATGGAAACTATAGAAAATACTTGGTACAGTGGGAAGGTTTGTCCCAAGATGATAACACTTGGATTTCCAAGGAGGAACTAAAAAGGCTTGACATTGATAAGCTCGAGGTATTTCATCAGTAGAACTCATAGGAGCTGAGTTCATTTTCAACCAAAGGAGAATGATGCACCTTTCCAAGGCCATAACTTTTGCTCTGAGTGTCTGTTTTGATCCGTTATTTATTTAGAACATGCTGAATGGCATGGAGAACCTAAGGAAAGTGGCCCATATGTTTTTCGGCATGAAAATACCTCTAGAAGGCCCAAAATTAGCTTTTAATGTAAATTTCAGTTTTCACAACTGAAAAGTGATCATAACTATTAGTGTAGAATTGGAGTGGGGTTGCTATATTGGGGTAGTGGGTTTTATTGAATAACAGGTGCATGATTCTATTTTGGATGCCATCCGAGTTTTTTTTTTATGGTTACTAAAAATAGCAAGTGAGTTGCTAAAAATAGAAAGTTACTAAAAATAGTAAGGGGGTAGCGTAGGCTAGGGTTTTTATTTTTTGGGAGTATAAGAAGTGGGAGACTCTATTGTAAGGGGATGGAAATTCAGTTAATGAAAAGAAGCATTTGCAGGTTTCTTTTATTGGTGTATTTTGTATGATGTCTTATCTTGCAATTTTACCCTTGGAGTCCATTGACGGTCTCTTGCAGTGAATTTTCATCAGATAGTCTCATATGGAAGCTTAGTGAGGATGGTAAGTTCATGGTTTAATCTACTTACTATATTCAATATACCCCCTCACCTAGTTGGACCCCTACCAAGTATATATGGGTTAAAAAGCTAATTCTAAAAATCAGCTTCTTTTCCTAGCTTGCATCTCAAAATTAAATTTTAACTATGGATAATTTAATCATTAGAGGCATTTTTATCCCCAACTGTTGCCCTCTTTGCAAGTCCAATTGGGAATCAACCTTCCATATTTTCCTACAATACCCTTTTTCTCTTTTCATTCTAAATTCCTTGTTTTATTTGGTTAACATTGCCTAGGTTCAATCGTCTTCCATAATCCTTATGTTTGAACAATGGCCTAACCCCTTATTTAATTCCTAGTTAAAATTCATGTGGTCAATATACCTACACCACTTCCTTTGGTAGATTTTGCTGGAATGTAACAACAGAGTGTTCAAATGCCCACCTTGTCTCATCGAATGGGACCCCCAAACCTAGTCTTGAATCTCGCTTGTTTGCAAGTTTTAATCTAATAAATTATGTTGCAAGATTTCCTCGCCCTGTTGTTGATAGATCAAAAATTGCTTGGACCCCTCCTCCTATAGGGTGGATAAAGCTCAACTTCGATGGAGCGGCTAAGGGAAATATTGGAAGGGCTAAGAGCAATGACATAATCAGGGATGGCAAAGGGAAAATCATTGCAGCCTATGTGAAGAATATTGGAATTCAAACCAACTTGTCTAAGGCGAGAGCTCTTTATGAAGGTATGTTTATCCTAGAAGGCTTTGGCTTTAGTAACTTAATTTTTGAAGGAGATTCCTTACTGGTCATCAACTATTTTAAAGTTTCTTAATCCCCTTTATGGATCCTTTCCAATATCATTTACAAATACAAGAGGTTTGTTTTTGTGTTTGTTTTTATTTTTGTTGGTTTGTTAGAGGTTTGTTATCAGGTACTATATGTTATTATCCAGCATGTGTTAAGAGAAGGAAATAAAGTTGTTGACTCACTTGCTAATAGAGGATTCAAGGAAGAGACCCTTCGGGTTTGGCATACTGATTTCCCTTAGAATCTTAGGTCTTCCAATCATGATGATGACATTTGTTTACTCTAAATTTCCTTTCTATTTGGTTCATCAATCTATCACTCACATGAAGTTCCTTGATGTTGGTTTGTGCGACTGAGACTCATTTCATGGTTGACTGGTGTTAATATTTATGTAGTTCTTGGAACTGGTTGCACTTGGGTTTATTTGGGTTTCTTTCCTCTCTCCATTTGGTTTGAGATGTTGTTTTAGTTGCTCATTTTTTTGTTTCTTCTTGGGTTTATCTTGTTGATTTACCCTGTTTCATTTTTTCTTTGTAAAAGGTTTAGGGTCCCTTTCAAAACCCTTTCCCACCAATTTTATGGTGCTTAGAATATTTAAAAGAAAACAATTCTACTGGTAGTAGAGCTTGTTGGTGAGAAAATGGTATACATATTTCATATAATTAAAATTTGAGACCTTATTAGTGGACTTGTTGCTCTAGTTATTCTAATATACCTCTAATAAGTGGTGTAGTGATTTGAGTGGGAGGCCTATTTGTATTTTATACAATATTTTAGCATTGAGATATTTAACAAATCTTATGATATTGTATAATTTTTAAAATTATTTGTATGAACTCATTTAAGATAACTTCTTAGAAAGATAATTGGTTCCATAAATGAATTAAGATGTTCAACTTTGGTCTCCTAGAAAGTGATTGTTCATGTTAAAAAACTTATAAAACCTTTAAGTACTTTAAAAGCTTGTAATAGTATTTATTTTTTGTTTGTATAGCTTAAATTGTTTTAAATTTGGTTGCACGACTATTATGCATATGTTATTGGCTGAACATGTACAAATGCATAGATAGACATATATTATTTCAAGTGGGAGTATATATATATATATATAAGATTTCTTATATAACATTAAAGGCTTTGCATTATATTATAAATTTGTGTTACCTTGTTAACATAACAAGACATAAAAAGAAAACACAATGTGCAAAGATAATCTCTTGGAATAAATTTTTCATTATTTTCATCAAAACATTGCATTTGACTTTAAGGATTACAATGATTCATATAAAATATAAAAAAACAACAAGAAAGCTAAGAATAATTGATGTCTTTTAAGTATACTACATATTGTAATTGGTTTGTGTTTCTTAATTGATGGATTACAATCAATGTCACGTATAAGGTATATAAAACATGAATAAAAATAAATGATTCATAAGTATGCTTTTTCTCAATTTCCAATATCACTATATGATATTATGGGTGGATTAAGGAGCTTGTATAATATCATATAATTATGTAACCCTCTTATTTCAAGAATCCATATATCTAAAACTCTATATAATTTTTATTTGAAAGAGTTATGGAATTCAATTTCTCATTGTTTTCATTGGATACACTAGATTTAACTTACTACTTTTAATTAGAGGAATACAATTTATGTTGTATATTAGTTATATAAAACAACTAGAAAGCTTGAAATAATTAATGCCTTTAAAAATATATTTTTGGTTTTTTTATTTTTATGTTTTATGTTTTATGTTTTTTTTAATTAAGCTTTTACAAGTCTAAAATGGTTTTCGTAAAACTTGTAAGGAAAGTAGGCTTAATAATCATCACTTATTTAGGAATAGAACATTAAAGCTTCTTCCACATAGGGTATAAAGAGCATTTCCCTCTATAGGAAAAAATGATACACATACTCCTAGTTTCAATGAAGGATAGATACTAGGAGGTCAAATAGCCTTATGTGTATCAAAATTCTCTTCTTGTATCAAATATGTATTAGGTCTAGTTGTTTTAAATTCTCCATATAGGTATGTTCCCCATATACCATCAGCCCACTCATCCATCTGGTCATTCGACACTTGAGTGCATACTTTATCTGTGAGTATTTTTGGCTCTATTTCTTCCTCAAAAAATAGGAAAGCCCATTACCCCTCAACCTTGTTTGTTAGATTATGCTCAACATGATGCATGTGGAGTGGTTAAGAAGGAATCTTCATCTTGAAACTATAGTGAGTCCTCAATAACATGTGGGACCAATCCAAGGAAAGGTAACCCTTGATTTTCCCAATGAAATTACAAGAAAGGCATAGGCTAAATGACACAGGTAGATTAATCATAACTATCTCCTAGATAACAATTACATTGAGATAGGCATACATGGAGAGATACAAATCCTTGAGAAGACCAAGAACATGGATTAGAATCTTTTCCAACTACACTATCCCTTGTTTGATTGGTTCATAGGTCATATCCAATGTGTTGGCCATTCTTTTGGTTATGACTAAAGTGCTTACCTTGAGTTAACTAGTCAATTTTGAATGAGTTTGTCATTGCATATAAGTTTTAGGTGGAATGGTTATGACTTGGGCCTGATAGGACCGAGCCTTGATATATTTAGAATAGCCTACCCTTTTTACCCTTTGATAACCTTTTATCTTTCTAAAGACTACTCCAACTACTTTATTTGCTTTGATAAGGTGAGTACACCCCATAACAAAATTGACATGGTAGACCTCTTATGATGTTCAACCACATTGAAGGAATCCAATGGTTGGGTCTTTGATGTGTTATTTGGAACCCACTATGGCTTGGGCCTTTTAATGTTGAAGCTCAATGTTTGGACCAAACTTAGTGTTGGTCGTCTTGGTGTTAATTATTCTGGTATTGGTGGCTTAGGCCAGTCTTTATTTACCACTTGAGTTTGATTAGTCTTCGATCTCTTAAACTTCGATACTAGTTCCCATTATTTTAGAGCTTCTTTAACTGCTCTCCACTTGCTCCTTGTGAGAACACCAGACTGAAATTAAAATTTATTGTCTAGTGGAATGCTTGTTCACCCAAGGATAACATAGACTTATTCATCCCACATCACTAATATTTGCTTTGGTGCTTTGGTTTTGGTACTGATGGAATTTTTGATGGTAAGCTTTGAGTAGTTGGATCCAAAATTTTAACAATATTATTTTGATATACAAGTAGAGGTATTGGGCATATTGCTTGTTGGAGCATCCCATAGTCTAAATAATAGGGATTGGGATAGTACTATGGTAAGCCATACAAATCTCCTATATATTTATTTTGGGTAGGGATAATGTCCCTTATCGGATTTGAGGGTAATGGTTGCATAGGGATGGGGACAAGCGTTGTTTTCCTTTCAGAATCTTGGAAAGTAGTTGACTCTTTATTGGACAGAGGGGAGTATCTTCAGTATCCATTCGATGGAGGCTAGTATCCTTAATTAAATTGAGGGAAAGATTTGTGAGGATAGTTTTGATAGTCGAACCTCTAAAATTTTTGCTAGTGCTTGAGGGATACAATATCATTGTTCATGTCACTTATAGAATTTTGTGTTCTTTTTATTTCTAGGTATTGTGAGGCTAGGGGCTATGGTAGTGGTAGACAAGGATGTCGATGAAGGGGACTAATTGAAAATAGAGGCTAGTTGGAGAGTAGTTGGTTGTATGATAAAAGGAAGTTAATATAGTGACTACATATCTAAGAAAAGAGGCACATGTGGTTTAGGGGCTAACTTCCCAATATGAATGAGATATCTCTCAACTTGAGAAACTATCCCATAGGCTGCTAGTAATGAATTGTCTCCCCTAGATTTTACCATCATGACTATATCATAATTTAAAAATTTTAGTATACAAAATCCATACTTGGTATTGACCAAATTTCTTTTGAATTTCTAACCTAGGACTTTTGGAATATAGCTTTAAAGTCATCCATGGCTTCCATAAGTGCCCTCTTAATAGTTGTTAGTTGTTCTAACAATGATACCCAGTTAGCATTCTCCCTGAACCAATCAACGAGTTGATTTATCCATCTGATCCTAGTCATTGATGGAGTTAGAAATAAGGTAGACATACCATTCTCTTAATTTCCCTCTAAAGGAGGTTGCTATCCTGAGAGTAACATCTTATTCCTCTATACTATAGAGAGCATACATTCTAACCATGTGTTGGAGATGCTCCATCAAGGTTATTGTATCCTCTTCGATGATATATGCAGGGACTTCAATGTAGATGTTGGGACCTAGTTCTATATAGTTGATGTTGGAGGTGATCATAAGGGACCTCTATCATCCTAGGTGGGGAGCCTTCTTTGATTTGGGTTGACCACTACAACCATATTTTGTCATTGATTCCTTCATTTATTGCCAAGATTTAGAGGGGGGCTTGTTGTTGATTTTATGGCAAACCTCGCACTCATGGAATTATAAGCTTACATTTTGTTGTCCTATTAGGGTCCTTCTCTATCCTTCATGCAGTAAAGTCGCTATGTGGTAGTTATCTATCCGAGAAGAGGTTACCATTGTGACCTCATCCAAAAAGGGTTATTTTTAAATATTTTTCTCTTAAACAAGGAAGTCACCAGGTGAATCTTTAGGTGCCCAACAAGCCGATGATCGAGGCCTTCATTGGAACCTCTCTACTAACAAGTTTGTTTGTACATGTTTAAAGGATCATGTATGTATAGGTTTGTTTTAAAGATAAATATCTAAAGAGATGGACGTATATTTGGATTATTAAAATGACTGGCAATATATAGAAAGGAATAAATAAAATCTAAGCTCAATAATTTACAATAAAGTAGATTTTCCAAATGGTGATAGTATTCCAAATGGTAATAGTATGGAGGGTGAAGCAAAGATTTAAAATATCATATATATATATATATATATATATATAAAAGAAAGATAAATATCTAAAAGGATAAACATTTGGTAACATATAGAAAGGAAGAAATTAAATCCAAGCTCAACAAAATAAATAAGATACTCATATATAAGAAAAATGATTACTTTCTAATTATCATAATTTATTGCAAAAAGCCCACCCATTATTGGAGAGCTCTTCTCCAAGACCTTCCTTTCATAAGATTAAAAAAGCTATAACTAATAAATAAGAGTATATTTTTTAAAACGATCAAAACCATAATAAAGAATCAACACATAAGTAATAAAAATATATCATGTTATTTTTTTCAAATAAATTTAACTAAAACATAGCAACAAATGTCTAATAAGATGAAAATTTAAAATAAATTATAATCTACTTAAAATAAATTAACTTTGAATTTTACTCTAATCAAATTTAATAAGAAATCAACCTGAAAATATTACTTAAATAATTATTTAGGTATGTTTCATACTAAATTTAATAATATCATATCAAACAACATGAGTCCAACTGATTAATTCCTTGACTTTCAAGGGGGAGACCTAGGTTCAAATCTTGCCCAATAAAACATGCATAGTTACCAAGCTATTGTAATACCACTATATAATCACTATGTAATAAATGAGACATTTTTAATCTATAACCAATTTTAAAAAATAAAAATACTTCATAATTACACTTAAATATTTATTTATTTATTTTTATACTTATTTAATAGACATTATAAAGCTTTGACCCTAATTCAATATAATTTTTAAAAAATTTATTATTTTAAACTCTTATATTTATTAATATTCCATTATCAATATTCTAGTACATTGGTTTTTATGGATGAAGTTATAAGTTATAAATTAAAAGAAAAAGTTGAAACCCCTCTGTTTATAGTTAAAAAGAGAGAAAAAAGAAGTCATGCTAAAATATTTTGCTGGGTTAGATTTAATTTCTCTAATAGGGATTATACATCTCTTTATAATTTAATAGGTATTTTTTAATTTTGTTATTTTAAATTTTATATTTAATATATTTAGTTATTTGTTTAAATATTATATATATATAAGGGAGGCAATTATAATTATATTAGTAACTATTAAGCATAGGGTTCAAATTACATGGGTTGCTTCCAATAAGCTTATTCCATCTCATTATTGTTGATCCAAAGTGAGAGGGAAACCACCCGTTGCTTATGAGCTGCTCCCAACAAGCTTATTCCATCTCGTTATTGCTGACCCAAAGTGAGAGGGAAACCATTGGTTGCTTTTGGGATTTGTATTGTCATCGTCCATTTGACATGCACTCAAAGGATTATAATCGTCCATTGTTATTTTAAATTTTATATTTAATATATTTAGTTATTTGTTATAATACTATATACAGAGGGGAGTTGATTATAATCACATTAGTAACTATTAAGCATAGGGTTCAAATCACATAGGCTCCTCCCAACAAGCTTATTCCATCTCATTATTGTTGACCCAAAGTGAGAGGAAAACCATTGATTGCTTTTGGGATTCGTATTGTCATCGTCCATTTGACACACTCAAAGGATTAAAAGGTATAATATTATAAGATTAATTTTATATTCAAGTTGCAGTTAAATATTTATTTTATCTATTTTTTTTAATAGGTATTATAAAGCTTTGATCCCAATTCAATATACATTTTAAAAATTTTATTATTTAAAATTTTTATATTTATTAATATTCAATTATCAATATTTTAATACATTGGTTTTTATAGATGGAATTATAAGTTATAAATTAAATGAAAAAGTTGAAACCGTGCCTCTTTATAGTTAGAGAAAAAAGAAGTGGTAATTAAATATATATATTTTTTGTTATCTCTTTATAATTTTTTTTTTTTTTATATTAAAAAAAAAAATTTTAAAAAATAGAGATTTTTTAATTTTGTTATTTTAAATTTTATATTTAATATATTTAGTTATTTGTTTTAATATTATATATAGAGGAGTTGGTTATAATCACGTTATTTTTAGTAACTATTAAGTATAGGGTTCAAATCACATAGGTTGCTCCCAACAAGTTTATTCCATCTTGTAAACATAGGGTTAACAAGCTTATTCCATCTCATTGTTGTTGACTCAAATGAGAAGGAGACCAACGGACTGCTTTCCAACAAGCTTATTCCATCTCAAATCACATGGGTTGTTTCCAACAAGCTTATTCTATCTTGTCAAGCATAGGGTTAACAAGCTTATTCCATCTCATTGTTGTTGACTCGAAATGAGAAGGAGACCACCCGTTATTGGATGGTTAACAAATTGTTGTTGACTCAAATGAGAAGGAGACCACCAGTTGCTTTCGAGGATTCGTACTTGTCATCGTCCTTAAAATCAAACTATTAATACCTCCAAATTTGATGGTAAATTTTAAGTTACCTTTAAATGGAAAGTTAAAATCATGTCTTTTAAAGAGTGAAAAATAAAAATAAAAACTAAAGTTTTTATGGAGGGTAAATTTTATATTTTGCGTATGAAAAAGGTAAAATAACATTTAAATGGCTTCAGACTCATAATTTTAATTTGTAATATAACGAATTAGAAATGGTTTATATTAAAAACAAATATTTGAATTTTTTAATTTTATGTTAAAAATATATATGTGGTGGAATGGGTAGACGTGACGATATGGTGCTACAGTATTCCTGCATATTACAATTTAATTAATAATATATTTAAATAATTATAATAATAATAAAAACTAAAACTAATTATAATACTTATTATTTATATTTTAAATTTAAAACTTTCAATACTAATTTATTATTATAACTCATGTAAATGATTAATTCGGAGAATGTGGAGAATGTGAGTGGCAGTTACGTTGGAGAGACCTAAGCTTGGTTGCTAGGATTCGATCCTGCGAATCTTCTGCATTAAAGGTAAAAGAGGCATTACTTTCGGCATAAGAATTTAGTTTGACACTACAGATGTGATTTCCTATCTTTTGCAGTATAATGCACAATTCGATTACACAATACAGTTTTTCGTTCCCTTTTGAATAACCAATACAGTTTGGCGGTAATTACGCGGCTAGCCGTTAAAAATATCTATAAAATAAAATAGTGTGAACGGCATTTCCAACAGAAGAGAACTTTCTAGACTTACGGAAGAGAACTTTCCAGACTTTGCTGGAGTTTAAAAAAAATAAAAATAAAACTTCTCCCGTAATCTTTTTAATGTCATCAAAAAGTTTTGAACGGAAGATTTGATATGAATATAAATTAGTTTTAATATAAATAAGTTCGAAAGCGTTTCAAAAGAGCATAATATTAAATTTTAAACTTTGATTTGGCCGTTGAATTGATTTTCCTTATGTTACCCGCTTATGGCCTAAAATAAATATTTAGGCACAGTTGGCCTTTGATCGAGTCATCTCGCCCCTTCACCCTCTCCATCCCTCCTCGGAAATTCTCCCTGTGAGTAAGCCATGGCGGCCGTATCCCCCTTAACCGGGCTTTCCATTTATTTACACTCGGAAATTCTCCCTGTGGATAAGCCATGGCGGCCGTATCCCCCTTTACCGGACTTTCCATTTCTTCACATTAGGTTATCAGAATTTCAAGTCTGGTCCCAGGTTCTCGGAGTCCAGCAACTTTTGAAATCCATCTCATGCAAGAAAATATCTGATCAATGGGTAAAGGGGACTAATGTGAAGATAGAATCCAGTTGGCGTGCAATGTTTAATATTGTTTATTGTTGATATTGTAATGTTAATCTATATATTTGATAAGGGTATTTATTAAATATAATTATTAATATCTTTGTAAATTCATTAATGGGAGGCAATTATATCTATTGATCAATTTATATTTAAATTATTTAAAAAATAAAATAAAAAATACTTTATACATCCACATTTCATAAAATAGATAATAATTCTAGGTCATTCACTCGCTCTCTATATAAAATAACTTCTATGTATGCCTTATTATTTTAGGTTTTGAGTTAGGAGAGGTTTTCATAATATATTTTATTATTTAAATAAGTTATATGCAAAATATATATTTAGTGGAGTAATAATAAATAATATGAATTATGTGTAAGTTTTATATGTTCATATGTAGATTTTAAAAATGCTTAAACATGTGCATTTAAAATTATTAAAAAACCAGGATATTCTTGGGTTTTTATGTATACTTCAATTCTATGCTTTGATTTTGTTAGTTTGGAGGAAAGTTGTTCAAAATATTATCGTTAATTAAACAAGGTATTCATAAATTAAAAGCTTGAGTGGGGGTAAAAATATACTTTGCAAACGTGCAATTACTAAATCATTTAAAAATGGATAGAACTATAATTTCTGTGTTCTCTTTTTATCGTGTAATGTTTTCCTAGATATATTTAGATATATTTAGGGTATTGTAATTTCAATTTGAAATATGCTTTAATAAAATGTTTACTTGTTATTTTATATTTTTAAAGGTGTTTTATATTTGGATGTTTTATTAAGGTTGTTTTTTTTTAATGATAATTGAGTTTTTGGTTTGTTATTTTTTATTTTGTTTGTTGTGGTTGATTTATATTTATTTTTATAAATATGTTTTTTTTTTTTAATTTGTAAGCTTTTATACTGCTTTAACAGCCTTAAAGTTGCATTTTGATTATGTTAGAAATTTTAGATTTAATGTTTTCCTTCCAAATAAATTATTTTAACATAGTTAGATATTTGATGTTTTATTGAAACGTGTAATTTTATTTAATTCTCTATTTTGTTGATGTTATAAAAACCTATTAGTGGAAATTAATGTAGATTTGATATCTTTGTTTTCTTTTTCTTTTGAAGATGGTATAATTTGTTAGGTTTTTCAGTAACATATTTGAAAAAATTAATGCTAAAGGTTTGGCTTGGTGCTTTTCTTATAGATGAAAGTCATTTGTATTTCTTCACTTATTTTTTTGTTGACTTGAGTGTACTAAATATTATAGGTGTTTTCATTTGACCTAGTATAATTCCTTCTCTCATTTGACCTAGTGTAATGCCTTCTTTACTCCATGGGACATGCTAGAATATTAGTAGACAAGAATAATAATTAGAAACTAAAAATTATGCTTTTTTTGTCTAAATTAATTATAGATTTTTTCTCAAGGAATATGCTTGGTGTTTTACATTCATCCTTGCTCTCTGAGTTTAGAGTTTTGTTATCTGCATCTTAATGTATTTACTACCCTTCCATTCTTATGCAAAAATAGAGCAAGATCGTTGGTGTCTTTAAAAGAAAGTTGAATAAAAATTCTCCTATATGCCTAGTTGAGTGGTGGGTTGGTCTTTGTTTTTGGATGGCTATTTTAGTTTAATTTTTGTTTTAATATTTTAGTTTAAATTTATTCAACCATACCTTTCATTTTTTTAATGTTCGAATACCTTTCTCACAAATGTGCCCTGTGCGTTGATGCCACAACATTGTCTTTACTACAGGAATACTTGGAGCTTCTTGTACCATATTAATTTCCTCTACAACTAAAGAGTTATTGAAATTAAAACTTATAGTGCTAGCCTCAAGTTGGAACAAAGTTTATGTATGAAATACCCTTACCAAAACTAAGCATCCATGAAACATCTTGTAGTTGTTCTTATTGAATACCATAGTAACAACAACATCATTATTTCTAATGGATATCAGATTTATTTCCAAACATTGAATATGCAACACACTAGGAAGGGTTTTAATTCTTCCATATTTAAACTTCAACTTGAATCTTCCTCGATCTATTATTTTATGTGTTGAATTGTCTCTCAAAAATACTTCACCTCTACTTATTTTTTCATATTCATAGAACCCCTCCCTATGAAGAGTCATATGAAAAGAAGCATATGTGTCGATCAACCATGAGTCATGGTGTTCACTTGAGCATGTTGTAGCTATGAATAAGTCTCATGAATATTTATTTATGGTCTTCATTTCTACAGATGTTCTCTCATCATTATTTTTAGATCTATAGTCTCTTTTATAATGCTTTGTTTTACCACACTTCTAGTATTTTCTTTTGTTTGGAACAACATATTTTCCCATAGATTTTGATTTTCTTTCTCCTATTTTCTTTTTGCTTATTTTTTGATAATAACCTATCACAACCAAGGCATCCTAGGCATCCTTTTTATGATAATACTCAAAATATTTTCATCTCATTTCCTCAAATAGCAATGTTTCTACTATATCCTATACTTTCAATGTAGAAGTAGTATTGGCGATAGCCATAACTATGTTATCCCAAGAGTTAGATAATGAGCAAAGTAAAGTAATACAATTTTCCTCTTCATCAATTTTTATATGTACTGAGTTTAATTGACTTACCATAGTGTTAAAGATATTCAGATGTTCAGTCACAGAGTTACCATCACTCATCCAAAAAGAATACAACTTATTTTAGAGAAATATTTTAATTACCAGTGACTTTATCTGATACAATGCTTACACATGGTAGAAGGTGACTGGAAAAATGTGACTGGCAGAAGATGATTGGCACATGGAGACTAACACATGGCGACTGACAGATGACAACTGGAAAAAGGTGAGTGGTAGAAGGTGAGTGGCACATGGTGACTAACAGTATGATAGATGGCGAGTGCCACAAGGTGACTAACAAATGGTGAGTGGCACAAGGCGAATGGTAGATGGTGAGTGGTGCAAGGCAACTAGCAGACTACGAGTGGTACAAGGTGACTGGCAGATGGCAAGTGGAACAAGGTGGCCGCCATAACCGTAAATAAGATGATGCCACGTATCCTCCCTTCTACCATGTGTCGTTCATGCGTTAACTCCTGCCATGTAGAAAATCTATAAATTCATTTGCAAGGTCATTTGCAGGGTCATTTGTAGATTTTCCCAGAGCAACTTTAAAACTTTTTTCCAGCATTTTGAGGGCGTTTTCCATAGCGGTTTTAGAGATTTTTTAGAGCATTTTGGTAGCATTTTATAATGTTTTAGCAACATTTTCCTGCTTTTTAGAGATGACTAGTTGTTCCTCCCCTCTTCCATCCAAAGTTCATTTCAAGTACACCTTCTGCCCCAATCTCAAGAGCATTTTCAACACTCTTGATAGAGATTCCCAATGGATTTACACCGCTAGACTTGCTGGTGTGTGGAAGATGCCTCAGTTGAACATTAAGGTTCAGTTGATGCAACAGATCATTTCTTGTTACAACCATGACGTGTGCACTATTTCGATCCCTATGGCTAACAACAAAATTATTTTTTCGGTTAAACCCTTCGATGTGCAACAATTATCAGGTCTACTATTTTCGAATGGTGTACTGGTGAACAACCAGTACGCCTTAACCGACGATGATAAATCCACCCTAGGAAACATTTACGTTGTTCATCTTGACAATATGAAAGGTATAATTTGAAATTTTATTTTTTATTTAACATTAAATATTGTTCTGCTATAGTTTCATTTCTCTAAAAATGTTCTCCTTGTTTTATTTTTTGTTTTCTAATAATGTTCTCTTTTTTCAATCAATTCTTCTAAGTCCAAAAGGGGCTTAAACATTTCGAATGTTGGAGACAAATTTCTATATGCTTGCATTGAATTTTTTTAGGCAAGGCTTATTCTGCAGGGGCGACCTATAGAAATGTCTATTTGGGCACTTTATTTATTGCTTCGTTGTATTTATGGTGGTAAATTTGACTGGTGCATGCACATTTCCAACCACCTGAAGCACGAACTTTTGAGTGCCCAAAAAATTCAAGCATTTGCTACACAGTGACTACCAACAATTTTATTCTTTCTTTATTTTAGGAAGCTTATTTCAACCTTCAATAGAGCAGTCATCCCACTGCATTGCACCCCAGTTTGTTGTCTATTGACATGTCTGATGGTGAGATACAGGTTAAAAAATTGTTGAAATATCTTTTTTTTTTTAATTTTATCTTTTTATTCTCTAATTTTGTTTTGAAAATAGAGAAGAGCATCTCAGTATTCAAGTAAGAGGGATGTCGCATTTAGAATTATGGAAGTATTTTCTGATTCTGACACGCAATCGCAGTCATCACCAATGACTCCCAAAAAACATGTGAGGTCTGATGATGGTCGGATTTAGCATACACCTGCGACACCTTTTACTAGAGAAATAGTTACACTCGATGTAGAAGAGGTTACCTCCAACCCACAAGGTAACCTTACTCTGCATTGTTCAAAAATGCTTTTTTAAATGATTTATTTTTTTGACTTAAAATTATGTTTTTTTAATGTGTTTTACGTATTTTTCAAACAAAGGGCAAATGGTTGAAATATCAATGGCAGTAAATTCTGAGTCAGGTATGTATATTTTGAATAAATATTTTTTAATGCTATTATTATTTACAAATGATTTATTTTATGTTCTTGTGTGAAATTTAACACAGGGACCTCGTAGATTCAAAAGGCTAAAGAATAATATGGCTCCACCACCTGACCCTCCATGACCATAGCCACAACCACAGCCACAACCATAGCCACAACCACAACCAAAGTAGGTTCAGGTCCACCCAAAGCAAGCTCAGGTCCATCCACTTCAGGGTCCACCTACGAGGAACCAATCACGCATGTGTGGTAAAATGTTCCTCACACCGCCACCTCACAATGCAAGAAGTGCTACAAAGACAAAAAATGTGTCATCATCTAATATTTTTGTTGTACCGATATTAACCTTGGAGAATTTTTCAAATGTTGAGAGTGCATCTCAAATGCCCTCGGGAACTCATGATTGTGACTTTCTTTATCAGGGTATGAATCCTAAAAATTTCCCTTTAAAGGCAAGTGATATTCTTGAGGATGAAGAGGGCATTGATGGAGAAGAAGATGATGTCAATGTAGATGTTGCCAAAGTTTTCCCCTCTGACCCACAACAAGTTGTCGCCTGTATTGTTACAGAAAATGATATCCTAAACGTTTCTGAAAATGTGTTATTAGCCAATGCATGTAAAGTTGTAGTTCATAATACTCTTCTTTTAGATATTGATAAATTGAAGGAATGGGAATATTGGGCCAAGGTTTTGATTAAAGCCATCAATGGCCGATATAAGAATTTTTTAAAAGGAAAAGAGTTATTTCTCAAGATGGAGAATGAGCTCCAAAAGCTCGATGCCTTGCTATATAAAGCTGAATCTGGCACTATGGAGGCCGAGTTTACATATAGAGATGAAATTCTTGCCGTTGTTATGAATCATTTGGAAAAAATTAATGCAAAATCCCAAGCTTATTTTAATGAATGGGCACTTGATCAGAACAAAGTAGTAGTTGCAGAAACAACACGACTTACAACTGATGTAAGTTCTACACCTAACTAAAAAATATTTGTTTTGTTAAATATGTTTTGTTTATAAATATTAACCTTTTTTATTTTTGTTTTGTAGTCTAATTTCTAGCACCTAAAGCAATAAGTCAGTGCCATAAAAGTTTTGATAAAGACTACCAAAATTAGTATTAATAATACAATTGAATTGAAGAAGAGGTTACAACAGATGGTTAGAGAAAATAATTACCTAAAGAAGGTTATCAAATATGGGGGCTTGGATGTCGAGGCTAAACTAAAAGAAAAAGAGAAGGATCTGAATGCACCTTTAAAAGAATATCCAGTGAAGGAAGAGAGTGCCTTATTATCGGGGATCAACACTACAACAAAAAGTTTGGTTAGGGTTGGGGTATTAGAAGAAAAATATATTGAGGTAGATGTGGGTGGACCTTCAGGAAACATTGAAAAACAATAGATCTTTGTTGTGTTGGGTTTTAAGTGAAACAAAAACTCTTTATATCTTTATATTTTTATAAATATTTAAGACTGGTATTTTTTTGAAAATTGAAATCAATGTTAGAGGCAATTTCTAAAAAATTCATATTATCATTTTGAAGTTTTATTTTTAATTATTGTTATGTTTTAATTTGAAGTGGAATAAATAATGTTTGATATGTTTTGATTGATATGTTTGATATCCTTTTTGAGAATTGAAATAAATGAATGAGACTATTGTCAAAAATCAATGAATGAGACTATTGTCAAAAAATGTTTTATCTATTGAAAATTTTGTTTTCAATGTTGTTATGTTAAGATTATATGTGTTGATGTATTAAGTAATTTTAAGTGGAAGAAATAATGTTTGATATGTTTTGTAAATTGCAAATGAATGGTATCATTTTTTAGAATTGAAACAATGAATAAGACTATTTCTGAAAAATATGTTATCTATTTGCAATTTTGTTTTGAATGTTATTATGTTATGATTATGTGTTGATGCATTAAGTAATTTTAAGTGGAATAAATATTGTTTGATATGTTTTGTAAATTTCAAATGAATGGTATCATTTTTGAGAATTGAAACAATGAATGAGACTATTTTCGAAAAATGTGTTATCTATTGGAAATTTTGTTTTGAATGTTGTTATGTTAGGATTATATGTGTTGATGTATTAAGTAATTTGAACCGAAAGAAATAATGTTTGATATATATTGTAAATTGTAAATGAATAGTATCCTTTTTGAGAATTGAAACAATGAATGACTATTTCGAAAAAATATGTTATCTATTGGAAATTTTAAGTGGAAGAAATAATGTTTGATATGTATTGTAAATAACGAATGAATGGTATCTTCTTTAAATATTGAATTCAATGAAAGAGAGTATGTTTTTATTATTTATGATGATGTAAAAGTTTGTTGTTCTTAATTTGAAGTGGAAGAAATAAACTTTGATATGTGTTATATTTTTAATTCCTTTGTTTTGAATGTTGTTATGTTTTGATTGTTTGTGTTGATATATTAAGTAATATTGAATTATGTGAATGCAGTAAGATGTTCTTTTATGTTATATGAGTTAATTTGAAATGTCAGAAAATACAGCATAGACAATTACTTTCACGAATAACAAATATTACAAGAAAAATAATGTAACATGTGAAATCAAATCAAATGAAATCAATTCAAATGATAGCATCCTTTCATTCAGATATGTGAAATCAATTCAAATAATAACATGTGAACTCAAATTAAATCAAATAAAAAAATCCTCTCATTATGATATGTGAAATCAAATCAAATGATAGCTTCCTCTCATTCTGATATATGAAATCAAATCAAATGATAATATATGAAATAAAATCAAATGAATGCATCCTTGCATCGTAATGCTAGAAAGACAAACTCTTTTCATATTGTACAAAATGTTCTGCACTCATTCCCAAATTTTTTGTCGTAACAATCTGGCCAATGTTACCATCATCCTCATCATTATCAATATTCATTACACCTCTTCTCTCTGCCAAAGAACTCCAATGTGACAATGCTCTTTCGTAAGGAAACTCCTCCACCTCATAGGTCGACACATATACTCTCAAGCAATTCTCCAAATATTTTTTCAACCTATTTTGAACTTTATATTTTATATATGAAAGTGCACTGAACACCCTTTCATCTTCCATGGATCCCAAAATCATCGTTTGACATAATTCATATAAATAAAAATATTCACTCATAGTATGTTTTAAGACAATACTGTTGAGCAAGTTGCAGTAAAAGTATTGTCATTGTTGTCAACACAGTCAGACAGATCAGTTGATGAAGTGTATAGGCAATCAGACAGATTAGTTGATGAAGTGGACAGGAGTTCAAAGGTCATTCAGAGTATGTACAGTGAGTTTCCAAGAAGACCAAAGTGCCCTAGTTGCAAAAAATCAAAGAAAAATACAAGTAATAAAAGTGTCACGATATCACGATTGTAGACACCAAAACAGCACCAATCCGATTATGTGACTGCAAACACTGATCGCTTTGACACACACAGCCCCCAGGGCAGCCCTCAGAGGTTAAAAAGTGGTCCTAACCACTTTTGTAGCAATTTTGGAAGGTCAAAAGGCAATTTGGCACATTCAGGCACTTTGCTCAGTATCCGTCCCACCCAGGGACGAATTCAAATTGGGATCCGTCTCACCCAGGGACGAATTCTGAATTCGCTCTGGGTCAGGACGAATTCCAGGTTCAACGGGCAAAAAGAAAAATTGTGCCAAGTGGCAGCCGAGGACAGTCAATTAATGCCTCCTGCCTTGCATGCGCGTGTAGGTGGGCAGATTGGACGTTAGAGGACTGTCACAAGGGCAGTCATGGAAGCCCAAGTCATGGAGGACTTTCCTCCCTCATGGGAAGGCATGAGCGCCACATGGCGCTTATGCATGCCCCTCCAAAGAGACCCCCTGGGTCTATAAAATGGTGAACTTTCTCACCCAAAAAAGGACAAGTTGGAGGCATTTTCAAGCAACGAAGTGCTGCCAAATTGAATACCACATTTTACCCTTTTGATTCACCTCTTCCACATCCTTGATCTCTTTCGCAAGAGAGGTCATTGGGTGGTTATTGGAAGTGTGAATCCGGATCCAAAACCCGAAATTTGACCACATTGATCTACCAATTCGCCGACAACCCATTACAAGAGATTTTGGGCCCATCCCAAGTGGATTGGTGCCGAAATCAGGTTCCAACGGTGGGCGGCCCACCCGGGCGCCCCGCATTGATGCGAGCCTAATCTTCTTTTTAGAACGATTAGGAATTCATGGCAGATTGTTCCTTTTGTCACTTGTTTATCTTGCATTCCATTTTATGTTGTTTCAATAGTTTGTAATTCCAATTTTATAATGTTTTGATCAAATCTTATCATGTTTTGTCGCTTTTGTTGTCCCCACTAACTTGCAGGTAGCGACGTCAAATTCCCGTTGATGGAGGTCAAATTGGGGAAATCCGACCATCTGGGTCATCCCAAAATGCCCCCAATTAGCTAACCCCTATGTTTGCAGGTCTTTTGGAGATCCCGAGACATGACATTTGGGCAGCATCACTTCGGCGCTTTGTCGCAGGCGAATTCGTCCTACCCAGGGACGAATTACAGTCGAATTCGTCCTGCCTAGGGATGAATTACAGTCGAATTCGAATCGATGGCATTTTTTTGACTATTTTGATGGCAGTGGCCCTCTGGTAATGTTCCCTGGTTCCTGTCAAATTTGCAAGTTGTTTAGAATCAGTTCATTCATCATTTTATTCAGTTTTATGCATACATCCTTCATTGTTTTTTAGAGAACAAATGTTTCATCTTTGCAACAGGTGCTACTAACAATTTTGTTGTTTCTTTGAATGCAGGAGGAGCAGCAAGGATCAAGGATTCATTCACACAAGCGGCGGCAACACTTTGGCCCACCCATTTTGCATGTGGGCACGCGGAAGAGAGATGACTTTCCATTGATGTGACCAAGAGACAAGTTTGATGCTCCTTTCCCCTAAAAAGGGAGGAAGCTAATTGTAACCAAATTTGAAATACATCAATAAAAGAAGAGGGTTGTTTCGTTCCATTTTGGTTCCAATTTGTCTATGCTTTCTCCATTTTACGCATTTCTAATTTGTAGCATCAAGTTTAGTTTCGTTCTTGCATCGTGTTTGGAGTTTTCCCTTTTTGTTTTCCGAAATCTCGTGCTTTCAGTGGCGATCACGGTGGGACTCTATCCCCTGGTTTTTGAGATCAAGAAACTGATCAAAAATTTGTGTTTTTGTGCTCACAGGTACCATTTTTTCGAACTCTGACTGTTATTCGTCTTTGCCTATGGCGAATACATTACTGTAATTCGTCTGACCCTGAGACGAATTCTAATTCGTCTCAGACAAGGACGAATTCTATTCTGTAATTCGTCTCACCCAGGGACGAATTTTGGTCTGTGCATTTTCAGGGCCGAGGATCAAAAACAGCAAGTCTAGGCAGAGAAAAGGTAAGGGTCCTAAACTATTCCTGTCATTTTTTGCTTTTTTGTTTCTATTTTCTGTCAATTTTGCCTTCTTAAGGAAAGTAGTTGCTTTTGCCTATTTTAATTTTTAATAAAAATAACCACACACACATCACGTGGCATTTTTAAACCAAGGAGCTGGTCGTAAGACCCCAGCCCTTGATCAAGACCAACGGTGGGTTCATCACCACCTTGGCTTGATTTTTGCATCCATTTACCCCGATTGTCACTGTTGCTCGACGTAAATCCTGATGAAAGCTGACCGAGTGTCATTGGGGTGATTCCCAATGCACGAGGATAAGTCTTCTATGGTAGGTGTCATAAATAGGACAATCCCCCTTCCGTACCGCCTATGTACCACGTACCATCTGCTCTCACGTACCTATAGTTTCCCTCTCGTAAGGGCGGGTATATAGAGAGGTTGGTATATCGGCCAAGCAATGGTATATTGAAGGGGCGACCATTTATGGGAGTCATATGAGCCTTCATTATGCATTTAAACGTTCTTCAAAACTTTCAAAAACAAAACAAAATCATCAAAACACACTAAAACCAGTCTAGGACACACCATTAATCTTTAAAAGAGATAATCACCGTTTGTGTATGTGTGTGTTCATTTCTGCTTAGTGTAACAAAAAAAAAAAAAAATCATAAAAAAAAGATAAAAATCTGCTTAGCTTGTAGAAGAGCACCACCATGGTGTACACCCGTAGCCAAGCCCAATCAAGGGCAGAAGCTACGAAAAGTGTACAAGGAGCGGGCACAAGTCACCTCCGCTTTAGCCCTAAGGACTTGGCCATACCGCCTTGGCGGTCTGGACTACAAGAGAGTCCACATCATTCCATGTCAAGGTGGAATTATAGGGACACCCCCTAGGGGACACGCCCATTCAGCACAGCCCCTTTCGGGAAGAAGCTTTACATGTGGCACTTAACGTAGATAGAAGACCTCCTTTAGAGGCTAGATATGAGTGGCCACCATGCGATGAAGTGCTAGAGAGGCATAGTGTCCATGAGGAGAGGCAACGTGACTATGGCATCTCTCCTTTGCCTCCCATCATTGTTAGAACCGATAGACAAAACCCAGAGCATAGGGCTCTCCAAACAGGGCGAGCTAACTCTGCCCGCCCCTTTCACACCCATGAAAGGGAGTACGAGGAAGACCATCACATTCCTCGAGAGCAATATACAATGTGGGAGCCTTGCGCTTCCACACCTACTAGATACCATGGTCACACATTGAGGCCAGAGCCTCAGGTAAATGCCGCCAACCTCGACAGAGGGAAGCGACCCATTGAAATCTCGGATCATCATGACCGAGGCAAATACATAGGAGAAACATTCAGGCCTCCTAGGCCCAATATGGTAGACCAAATTGACCTGGAAGTCACCAGACATGCCACCCGCCAAGCCTAGATCATGCGGCTTGAGCAAGATCAACAACAGTTAGAGCGCTTATACCACCTTAACAAAGAGCGCATTCAGCGCCAAGCAGACGAGCTGCTTTATAACCTACCTGAGAGGGTTCCAACCCCTCACACCCAAAAAGTGGAACCATATGAGAGGCATAATCCCTTGGTGCAGGATAGGTCTCCGCGACCTCATCAAGTTTTGCCTCCGAGACCCCATAGACCTGAGAGGGAGGCCACTCCCCAAAACAATGATGGGTACCCTCCGCGGGGACCCACTCAGGGTCATAGGTCTCACCCAGAGACTCCTCAGGAAGTTTACGAGGAGTATGAACAAGAAGTAGAGCGGGCTGAAATGCCCTATCAAGGCGGAGGGGCTGCTATCCGGCCACCCCTCCATAGGCCTCCAGTCTCCCACAACTCACAACGGGAGCAAACAAAAGAGGAAGAGATTAAATCTTTCGATGCATACAAAGCGTTGTTAGAGCATTTGGAGTCTATGGAAACCAAAGCTTCTGGGCCCCAAAAGCCCATGTTACGTCAACTCCATAGTCATCCAGTGCATCCATCAGTGCCCACACCTCCTTACCCCGAACATTTCAAGTTGCCTCAGTTGGCAGTCTTTAAGGGTGAAGAGGATGCTCAAGAGCATGTGACAAGATTCCTGAGCCAATGCTTTGGCATTCAGGATAATGATGCGTTGTTGCTAAGGACATTCATAACCACATTCGTAGGCCTTGCCTCGGATTGGTTCACCCAGTTGCCGAAGCACAACATCAATAACTTGGATCAATTAGTGGATGCGTTCCTTGAACGCTTCGCCTTCAACACCAAGAAGAAGGCATCACTGAGTGACCTGGCCAGCCTCAAGCAATATGAGGAGGAGACAATGGCGGCCTACGGGAATCGATGGAGGGCTCTGCTTTCTAAGCTACCCTACCTTCCCCCTATGTCCGACCTCACACAAATGTTTTCATGAAGTTGTCTGAGATCGATCTCTGGGCTATTGCAGCTGCAACAATATGCCACCTTAGAAGAAGCTCTGGCGCAAGCCAGAGTTATCGAAGAGATCAAAATACAGGATGGCAAAATTGCCAAACCTAAAAAGAAAGAGTGGAACAAAAACACAAAGACAGGGACTACGCAACCAAAACCCGCTGCGGTTAATCAAGTTGCTATAAATGTCCCTAAGCCTACACAAGAAATACAACCTCAAAAGGCTAATTATCAGGTAGTGCCTCCTAATAATTATGAAAGAGAAAATAAAAAATAGGAGCAAAATCAGCAGCATCGCCCTAAGCGACAGTACACCCCTTATACGGAGTCTAGGGACTCCTTATTTGACCGCTTGTCAATGACAAATTTAATCACCCTTCCAGAGATCCAAACCATAGATCCTAACGCTCCCAAGCCTAAGGGATACAGAGAGGATTTGTATTGTAGGTTCCATAGGCGAAGGGGACATGACCTAAACGCATGCTAGAAATTCAAAGGATTGATACAAGACTTGATTGATAATAAAACATTGGCAGTGGACAACCCCATAGCACCAAATAACCAGCAGATGGGGGTCTTCAAGGATCCCTTGCCTGCCCATGAGGCACAGGAAAAACCCCTTCAGGTCAATGAGGTGCGATAGAATTTCCCCATGCAAGGGTATGTGGGAATGATAAGCATAGTGACCAGGAACAAGAAATACCCAGGAGTTGCCCCCGAGGCAGCCACAAGAGAAGTTCCAGCAATGTCGCAACCTCAACAACACCCTATGCATTTGCCTCCGCCTAGACCCGAGGTCATGATACGGACCAAACTCACGCAGAGTTTGCGGACCACGTCGGCTAGGCTCTCCATATATGAGCTTATACAGTAATCAACGCCCCATCGGGAGGCTCTCATGGAGATTTTGAAAGCCATCGAGTTGCAGCCCCATGAAGCGAATTCCTTCAATAACTTCGTGGGACATGTAAAATGATGCACGGAGCTAGTCATTACCTTTCGAGAAGATGAAGTTAAATCAATATCTGATGACATGGCAGATCCACCCCTGCACGTTATCACGTGGGTCAACGGGATCCCGTATAAGAGGGTGTTGGTAGACACTGGCTCGTCTAGTAACATCATTACTACAGCAACATTGAAACATCTGAAGTTGCCAGCCTCTCACATCACCGCTTCCACTTACACACTACGAGCATTCAATGATGCGATATGCTCGACAATTGGCACAATTGTTCTACCCATTCAGGTAGGACAAAAGATGATACCTACATTGTGCCATATTTTGGAAGGCGAGATGGCATACAACATATTGCTAGGGCGGCCATGGATCGGGGACATGAAGTGTGTCCCTTCGATAGCTCACCGAGTGTTTGAAGTATGCATTTGAAGGAGAAGTACATGTAGTCCCGACGGACTTAGAACCCTTCAAATATTGCAATGCGGTGCAGTTGATGCCGCAATCGACCCTCCCATCGATGCACTTGGATTTTTAGTTAAATCCATCTAGACAGGGTCCGATGTCGTGAGCACCACTGGTGACTAATCCATCAAAACCCCAACCAGGTGCATCTTCATCGTCCGCTCCTTCACTACCAATGCCACCTATCATGGCTAAATAGAAGGACAAAGGGAAACAAATCTTGGAAGAGGCTCAACCCCTAGAAGAGGCGCTGCCAACAATATCAACCATCTCAATCGAAGAGATACCTAGCACAATGGAAGTTGAGGCTCCTAGTCCACCCAACATGGAATGGACTCCGAAAGGGCTTCCGTTCCCTCCCTCTCAATCACCAACAATTACTATTGAAATGGCCAGTATGGGCCTAGGGGAGTATCTAGTGCAGAATGTTGTAGCAACGCCCATGCTAGAGTCATTGCAAGACATGGGGAGACCTCGCCTCCCCATCGGGATAGTTGTTCCTTTAGGCTACCCACCGAACCAGACCAATTTTGTGTATGGGGGCCTTGACCATGGTGTTGAGCCATGCATGCAAAAGGACGAGGATGAAGAGCCTTTTGCAGGAGATGTCAACTATCTGTCTAACCCGAACTTTGCTCTGAGATATCTTGGCCAATGCAATTGGCATGGATACGAGCTAGGCAGGTATGAGCAAGGAGTGCATGTCCTTTGCCAGCCAAGATACCAAATGCCTTATGACAAGTCGGGAGTAGGGTTCAACCACCCCCTGCCCTTAGACATCTTGGTGGAAAACATGCAAGGCCTAGGAATAGGCAACAAGGGTGGATTGGCATCAGATCCTTATGCCAACCCAAACACAACATATACATTGGGAGATTACCTCCCATGGTCAACAACCACCCTTGGTAACATCAATAACCCTTCTCCTTTGATAGAGAGAGGTGAAAGTTTGGGAACTCACTTTCAAGGAGAGCATAAATAGTGTCCAGAAGGATCTTCGGAGGATGAATCAGAATATGAACCAGTGTCATATGATCCCTTCGAATCCAATAGTGATCACTCACGAGAGATTCCCATGAATAACTATCAAGAGATATTTTTGAATCTGTTCCCTTTAGAGGTTCCAATCGAGCCAGTGTTGTGTCAAGAGAATCAGGTCCCCCCACCGAGTGTGGAACAACCACAATGGGACCAGATTAATTTGCTAGAACAAGATGAGCCTAATATGTCGCAAGCAGTTGTTGGAGAAAATGAACATTTTTGGATCTCTAACAGTGATTCGAAAGATGAAACTGAGATGGCCTATCTCAACCACATGCGACAAATGCAACAAAGGCAACAAATGCAACAACGACGTCCCTTGGAGATTAATGACTTATTTGCATAGATGGGCATACTGCCAGGGCATGAGTGGTACGTAGACCCAGTAGGGTGGGACCAAGTGTTGGATCCACTGCTCCAAGTTTACGATGAGCAACGTCCACCCCGAGACCCTATAATGACATCAGTGCTGAGGGAAGACCCTATCTTCCTATCAGCACATAGGGCCGATCCATTCATGCCAGTACCTACAGAACCAGATCCAGAACATAGAGAACATCCAGAATGTTTGAGTCATCACACCCATGGTAATGGAGACCAAATTCATTTCATCCACATGATCTCCATTGACTTGACCGCACCCATCCGCAATCCGGCCGATCCAGCATGGTCCTTGCATCTAGACATAGATGCCATCGATCGGGATCACGTCAATTCACCTCCATCCCCATTAGAGTACTGGCCTTTCGGTAAAATGCCTCATTTTACCCCAGGGACAACTCAGGATATCTTTCAGGCTGAAGAGGAACCCGAGGTTCCCAACGCAGATTTAAACTCACCTAATGATATCCATTTGATCCCAACTCCACATCAGTTGGAGGACGGATCCCACATGTCGGTCGAGGAGACGACTGACGTAGACATCGGCTTAGATCCAATGAATCCATAGATTATCAAGCTAGGGGTAAGCTTATCCCCTGAAGAGCAAGCCGACTACATTGCCCTTCTCAAAGAGAAGAAGGAGGTTTTTGCATGGTCATACAGAGACATGTCGGGGCTAGATCCGTAGCTAGTCATGCATAATCTAACGCTTGATCCGACAATCAAGCCATTTAAGCAAAAACTACGTAAGATGCACCCAACAGTGGCCTTGATGGTCAAAGATGAATTGCAAAAGCTGTTGGATGCACAGTTTGTCATCTGCATGGATTATCCGCCATGGCTGTCCAACATGGTGCCCATCAAAAATCTCGATGGGAGGATTCGCATATGCACTAATTTTTGAGATCTAAACAAAGCGAGTCCTAAGGATGATTTCCCCTTGCCAAGCATCGACGCGTTGGTAGATGCTACAGTAGGTCATGAAATGCTATCCCTCATGGATGGTTTCTCGGGATACAATCAGATTCGTATCAATCTCGAGGATCAACTAAAAATGGCGTTCACAATGCCTTGGGGGACATTTTGTTATAAGGTCATGCCTTTTGGCCTTAAAAATGCTGGCGCCACCTACCAACGTGCCATGACGTACATCTTCCATGATTACATGCATAAAACTTTGGAAGATTACATGGATGATTTGTTGGCCAAGTCTCTTTTGCGCCCAGATCATCTCGATGACTTAAGCAAGATCCTCGATCGCCTCATGGAGCATAAAGTCAGACTGAATCCCAAGAAGTGCGTATTTGGCATCACATCTAGAAAACTCTTGGGTTTCATAGTCTCAAAGCGAGGCATCGAGGTGGACCCAAAGAAAGTCAAGGCAATCCTTGAAATGGTTCCCCCAACTACCATTAAGCAGCTCAAAAGTCTGCAAGGAAAGGTCACGTCAATTAAGCGCTTCATAGCGCAGCTATCTGACAAGTGCCGACCCATGAACAAATTATTGCACAAGGGGGTTGCATTTCACTGGGATGACGAGTGCCGATCGACATTTGATGACATCAAACAATACTTGGCTTCACCGCCGGTATTGGCACCACCTAGACTAGGAGTGCCATTCTACTTATACATCTCAGCCTACGAGGTGGCACTGGGTGCCATGCTGGCCCAGAAGAATGAACTTCACAAAGAACAGGCTACTTACTATCTTAGCCGCACCCTGGTCGGTTATGAACTTAACTATGCATACGTCGAGAAACTCGCTTGGCAGTGGTGTTTGCTACCAAAAAGCTATGCCACTACATGCTGAGCAACACTACGTATGTTGTGTCTAAGGAGAATCCATTGCGATACATGATGAGTCATACTTATCATAGTAGTCGCACGGCAAAATGGATCATGTTGTTGACGAAATTTGACATAGAGTTTATCGGACAAAAATCTATCAAAGGACAAGTCATAGCCGATCAACTAGCAGAGGCTCCTCTCGAAGACGATCAGCCTCTAGTCATAGAACTACCCGATGATGGGGTCTTCCATGTCTCAGAATCGCCAGATTCTGATGAGCCTGAGTCACAAGCTGACATAACCCTATTTTTTGATGGTTCTAAATGTGAGCAAGGTGGTGGCACGGGAATAGTATTCTTCACACCGTAGGGCGCTCCAATGCCCCTGTCATTTAAATTAAATTTCCCATGCACCAACAATAATGCAGAGTATGAAGCCTTGCTCATAGGTCTTCAGACAACAATCACCATGAACATCAAATGACTGAACATCTTTGGTGATTCGTTGTTAATTGTCAATCAAGTCAAAGGGGTATTCCAATGCAAATGCCCAGTTCTGCAGGCTTATAAAGCCCTTGTGGACAAATTCTTGGCAAAACTTGAGTGGTATGACATCGAGGCACTCCCTCGGTCATCGAATCATTTTGCGGACACAATGGCCTCCTTGGGGTCACTAATCCCGCAAGACCTTTCCGGTGATATGACAACCATTCAAGTCAAAACCCTATCGCAATCCATGATGGAGCGTGCAAGCTCTGACTTGACGCCAGGAATCCACATGATCCAGATTGAACCATCCTCGGATAAGTTCTCTCGAATCCACGATCATCTGAAACATGCCAACTGGGGGTCCTTGTTCTCCCCTACTCCCATTAATAGCAACACAATGCTATTCTTACAAGTTCTATCCCGCTCAGCGTTTGCTAGGGATGAACTTCAAGAGGGATTGGCTGTTCATACCATCGAGGTTTCTGATCAACAGGATTGGTATTTACCCATTAGAGACTACCTCAAGTTAGGTAATCTCCCGCTTGGATTGACGCATGCCACAAAATGAGCATTCAAGCAGAAAGCGGCTAAGTATGTCTTGATAGGAGACATTTTGTACCATCACAGCTATGAAGGAATCCTCCTTCGTTGCTTGGACCAACAAGAGTCCACTTGGGCAGTCGCCCAAGCGCACGATGGTACATGTGGTGGCCACTTCAGTGGTATGGCCATCGCAAAGCGCATTCTTCGCATGGGCTATTATTGGCCATCTTTAGAGCGAGATTGTTGCGCATATGTCAGGAAGTGCGTGAAGTGTCAACACCATGCCAATTTGATGCATGTACCTTCCCAGGCCTTGCAGACAGTCCAGTCCGCTTGGCCATTTTTGTAGTGGGGCTTCGATCTAATTGGAAAGATCTCCCCTGCATCGTCAGGCCATCACACGTTTATCATAACGGCCATAGAGTATTTTACCAAGTGGGTGGAAGCAGTTCCGCTTACCTCTACGACAGGACCCCGCATTGTGGAGTTCATTTTGCATAACATCATATGTCATTTTGGTATTCCATCCAAAATAGTCTCGGATAATGGGACACCATTCAAGAACAAAGACGTGCGTGCTTTGACCACAAAGTACAAAATTCAGCACAGTTTTTTGACACCCTATTATCCACAAGCGAATGGGCAAGCAGAGGCGTCAAACAAAATGCTAGTTGCCATCCTTAAAAATATGGTCGCAGATAGTCATAAGGATTGGCACATCCAAATCCCACTTGCCCTATGGGCTTATCGCACTAGCATTCGGACGCCCACTGGGGCCACTCCATTTTTGCTCGTGTATGGCTCCGAGGCAGTCATGCCTCTCGAGTTGGAAATTCCTTCCCTACGCATATCAATGCAAGAGTTCATCGATGATGACGCTGCATGGCAGGCCCGGTTAGACCAGCTTACGTTGCTTGATGAACGACGCGTTAATGCTCTCGAGCATTTACGTATCTATCAAGAGCGACTTAAGAAAGCTTACAACATGAAAGTTCACCCGAGGGACTTTCGGGTTGGTGATTTGGTTTTGAAGGAAAACCAACAGAACTCTAGTTTGCCATCCCACCTAAGGGACAAGTTCATGGAAAATTGGTTAGGTCCATATGTCATTGATAGCAAAATAGGACCCGGGACATACCGGCTAGCCTCTCTTGATGGAATCAAGGAAACAGAACCCTTGAATATCAGTCATTTGCGACCATTCCATATCTAAGAGAGCCATATCCCAAAAATGCTCCAAGGATTCCTATAATCGCTTGGTCAATCCCAAAATGCTCCAAGGATTCCTATAATCGCTTGGTCAATCCAAAATGCTCCAAGGATTCTATAATGTTGGTCAATCCCAAAATGCTCCAAGGATTCATATAATCGCTTGGTCAATCCCAAAATGCTCCAAGGATTCATATAATCGCTTGGTCAATCCCAAAATGCTCCAAGGATTCCTATAATCGCTTGGTCAATCCCAAAATGCTCCAAGGATTCATATAATCGCTTGGTCAATCCCAAAATGCTCCAAGGATTCCCACAATCGCTTGGTCAAAAATAAGAAAATCCAAAAATCATCAAAAACAACAAAAATTTGCATCTCATTTCCAGGCATGCTCAAATTCATCAATAAAAAGCTCTTCTCACATCTCATCTTCATATTCACAAAAATCAATCCATCAAAAATACAAAAATATATAGCTGCATTAAGCATCGCATCCATACATTGCATATTTGTGGTCGTACAAGTCAAAGGCACCATAGATTGTAATTACTCTGCTAGTCCATCTTGTTCCACATTTTTCCATTTTATAAGAAAAAAACAACAAAAACATGCCATTCATTGCTTTTTACCACACTAGAGTCAGTGGTCTTCTAATGTATCAAGAGTTTTCATCTTTCAGTCATAATTTTGCTTTCTAGCCATGTACTGTACCAAGTCAAACAGATTTTACGAAGGTAGAGTTCTACTTGGATCACACCTTGTTACGTAGCATCCCAACACAAATTAAAACACATAAAAATTCCCAAGTTGTGTGAACGAAAGATGAAACCTGCATAGTAATCCAGGTCACCATAAGCGAAACGGTTATCTTGCTCATCCCCCTATGCAAATGACCCAAAGAATGCTGAGAGTTGGCAAAAGGACAAGCATCCTCCCTACCCAATTCCCCAAGAATCCCAAGTTCTCAATAGTTGCAAAACATCAAAAATTTGCAAAAGTCAAAACTCCAAAATTTGATATCCCAAAGTGCATACATCAAAAAGCACATACAATAGTGATTCTTATCACTCAAATCCAAATCCCTTGCTCAAAAGAAAAATATATAAAAATAAATAGTGATTTTTATCACTACAAAGGAGCAAGTATCCCAATACAATTAAAGAAAAGAAGGGAGTCGAACTTGAATCCCTGGAACTCTCAAAATTTCGATAGGTCATGAGGCAAGCCTCAGTACCGGTTTGGTTGATAGCCTATCGGTCACTAGCGGTAAACTTCCCGCATGATGATATATCTGTCACATTAACTTGTGTACAGATCAATGTTTGCATGTGGATGAGCTAGCTTATGGTATCCTAGATAGCACCGTAGATTAATCTGACTAAATACAATAAAGGAGTTAGTGGAGCTAATTAGGTGATCCTCAGTACAGGTTTGGTTGAGAGCCTATCTGGCACTAGCGGTATCCTGACAAATACCACATAAATGAACTCAATTGCACACACAGGGATGTGAAATAGCTTGGTCAAAGACAAGTCCGATTCATACCTTGTTCAAAAGTCTTGTAAGATAAAGTACAATCATGGCTAGTGAGTTAAAACCGTCTGAGTCTCAGAAAACCTTAGCTACATTTCTAAACCAACTGCGCTACTTTTCATCCTTACAATACCATCAAAAAATACAAAAAAACCACATGTATACATACAAAGTCATTTACCACAACAATCGCCTAAAAACAAAATAACAAAGTCCTAAATAGTCTATGGTGCCCTAACCAAACAACACAAATTCATTTCATCCATTACATTTTGCATATCACATATAAATCAAAAACATTTGCATTCATCATAACATATGCATCCATCAAAATAAATTAACATGCATACATCCATATTCATCAACCATCATGCATAAGATCAAATCATCACATGTGCATAAACAAAATAAATTTTATATATATATATATATCATCATTTTTTTATTTATAAAAATGCCCGTAGGCTACAATAACTCGGTCCTCCGACCTCGCACAATCCATAAGCCAACAAACCCCCAAGCCTAAGGCGTCGGCCACCATGATCATGCAGGATCGGTGCGACGGGAACTACCCCCCATGGTGTGGGTCCTATGGGACCCCTCGGGTGGCTATTGCTAGCCCCCACATCATGCCTGCTACCCCTCCCTCATCCAATCACCTATGATGAGATGATGCTTGATCGCTCGATCATCGCCCCTCATCCGACATGAAGATCCACCTCTCGAGGCTCGGGTAGCCACCCACGAGGTGGATGATCTCCCCCTCCATATCCATCGATGTAACCCACTCCTCCCATCGATGGTAAAGCTAACATCGTACTAAAACCTAAAATCCCTCTCTAACATCCATAGGAGATCCCTCTCCCATGCAGCATCAGTATCCCCCTCCTATCGATGAGACGCCACCCATGCGCTCTCCCGCTCTACTAGCTGAGCCCGTAGGAGATCCCTCTCCCATAGCGCATCCCCCAGCTCCTCATCTCACCTCCGTAGCAGCTCCACCAACCATGCATTCTCAGCATGTACCCTAGACTCCATGTCCTCCACATCCACCTAGGCATGGGACTCTCTAGAATAGCAGCCTGCTCTGGCTCCCACTACTCCGCAATGTCCTACATCTTCGACTGATCCGGAGCCCCCAAATCCACATCCTCACCCTCCACCTCCACCATGTCCGCATCCTCCAAAGGAGCTCCCCAATCATCCCCTGGTGCCTCAGCACCCTCCCCACCCGCCTTCCACCTTTGTGCCTCCCAGTGGCCCCTCTCCCCGCCATCATCGTAGTACCCACCACTGGTCATACTCTACGGTAGTCCCGATGTCATCCACGTCCGGGACGTCGATCACCACATCTGAATCCTCGCCCAGTGGCACGATGACCGGTCGGTCCAGAGTCCTCTCATCCCCTCGATGTCGATAGACCACGGGCTCACCAGGCAACCCCTGGTGCACCCCAAACTATCGTGTCACCCGACTGTACGAGAAGAACTCATGCTCGGTCCCGTGCCACCCAATCAGCCATCGCTCTCTATGTACCCATCGGAGCCACTCTCCAGCCTCCGGCCAGGCTGGACAGTCCCGATAAGGGTGCCAAACCACCTCCCCTGGAGTAAGCCGAGAGAAGGTATCGACATAGTGCCCTACGACACCTGCCCACCGTCGACTCTGCCCCTGCTCCCCGGACCGCCACCATAGAACTGCATAACCTATCTCCCTATCCTCCATCTCCGCCTGAGTCATCCATGGTAACCCGGCTGGCCTCTCCACTGCTATGTGTTGCCAAGCCCAACACTGCAACAAGTAGCTACAACTAATCCCCTTCCTTGTCGACAGTGGACCTCATACAACTCCCCATAGAGCTGTGCCAACAATGTCTGTCCCCATCTCATGATAAGCGGTGCCTCTATCGGGCACTCTACCAACTGCCAAACCAAATCCAACAGGTTCCATGGGAACCTCACGCTTGACGAGTCAGGTAACAACATGTTGGACATGAGGCCCATAAGGAATGCGTGCCTCACTCCCAACACCCCCCTCTCCAACCACCATCGGACCAAAATCTCACCAATCTGGTCGCCCTCTCCCTCTCTAGTGGATCCTCCACACCCAGCTCCTCCCCATGCCCGAAGCATCTCATCAGTATAGCTGTCCACTGGTCACGCGACGATGTCCTGATCGGCAGTCCATCTATCGAAATCCGTAGAAGCCGATAGATATCCTCCAAGGTCATAGTCATCTCCCCTATTGGGATATGGAAGGTGTTGGTCCGTGGATCCCAAAGATTGATCAGGGCCATCAAATAGGCCTGATCCATGACCACAGGCTCCAGTCGAGCCACCTGCTTGAGCCCAAGGGCATCAAGCCACTCCTAGTCAGCTACAGTCAGCGCCCCCATGCTTTAGTAAAAGCAGTGGGTACACGGTACCGGCTCCTAACAACCTGCAAAAGAAAACAATTCAAAAACATTAAAATCATGGAAAAGAAATATACAACAAAAAAAAAACAAACATAAAAATTCAAACAAAAATTAATTCTTCAGTTCTAGGGTTTCTAATCCTAACTGATTAATTTAAAAACAAAATAAACATAAAAATTCAAAAAAAATTAATTTTTCAGTTCTAGGGTTTCTAATCCTAACTGATAAATTCTAAAAATAAAACAAAATAAAATTCAAAAATTAATTTTTTAGTCCTAGGGTTTCTAATCCTAACTGATTAATTTAAAAACAGAACAAAAATTCAAAAATACAAAAATTACGTCTTAGGGTTTTACGTTCCGTTTATCCTAGGGTTTAGTTAAAAGCAAAATAAAAAATTCTTTACCTAGGTTTTGCGCTACGTTTAGTTGTACACCTAAGTCTTAGTTGTCTTCAGCTCAGTTTCAGGGTTTAAGTTTTAAAATTTTGAAAAACATCATCACAAAGAAAATTAAACAAAACAATTGCAATTTTAAACAAAAGTAATAACTCTAGGGAGCACTTACTGGTCTCGCTTCGGCTCCATCGCTCGATCCGGTTTGTGCACTCATGATGGCAGGGAAAATTCGGTAGTGCTTCGCTTCGCAGAATTAACCTCCTCCTCCCCAGAGCTCCAAATCGCAAGAAAATTCAGATGCAAATGAGCCCAAACCCTAGTTTTGGCCTTTAAATAGGCCTTTTGAGCTTAAATTCATCCTCCCCTGGGATGAGCACTCTAGTTAGCGCTCGTCCCACCCTGGGACGAATTCTAAGCTGGTATTCGTCCCACCCTGGGACGAATTCAGGCAAAAATTTCAAAAAACATCAAAAATTGAACAAAAATGCACTAAAACAGCTAATAAACTTGCCCGATGAGAGTGTTGTTGCACTTGACATCCCGGGCATACAAAATAGACGTTGGGGTCACAAATTGTCACTATCCTACTCCCTAAGAAGGCTACCATAGCCGGACCGCTCCACGGGAGGATGGATTTTTGCCAATTTTAGCTCCAAAAAGCGTCGCAAAAAGGGTTACCACCCACCAAAAATAGGTCTAAATGTCAAAAAATTGCACATGCTTAATGCTAAACCATCTAAGGGCACCTTTGCACAAGTCATCTTGGGTCAAGTGACTCGTCGCTTTTCTCACGAAGGTCATTCCCTCATCGATTCGTCGCTTGAGGGGGTAGTCACACTTAGTCACCAATCAACAAACACACACCCAATTAAGGAAAATGACATGCATTCAAAGAATCATTGACAAAGACAATTACGCTCCTGCTTGGGGCAGTAAACAAGCAATAATCACAATCTGATCAAATCACTTGGCATTTCGTGAATCATGAACTCAAGGTTCTCACAGACAAAAGGTTGCGCCCTTTGCCTATTCATGATCGATCAATGTCCAAGGTCAAGTAACACCTCACCGAAAAAGGTTAACACTTGAATTGAGTGCCTTCGCTCGTCAGAAGCAAGGATTCAAGAATGCATGCCCTTTCCATACTTGGGGCATCAAAATTTGGTTAGGTTACCAAGAAACCCTAATCATTAGTGCTTTGGTTATCTATTTTTGCTCGACGCTGCGCCATGCACAACGCATCCCAAAAAGGGGCATCTGTAGACACCAAAACAGCACCAATCCGATTATGTGACTGCAAACACTGATCGCTTTGACACACACAGCCCCCAGGGCAGCCCTCAGAGGTTAAACAGTGGTCCTAACCACTTTTGTAGCAATTTTGGAAGGTCAAAAGGCAATTTGGCACATTCAGGCACTTTGCTCAGTATCCGTCCCACCCAGGGACGAATTCAAATTGGGATCCGTCTCACCCAGGGACGAATTCTGAATTCGCTCTGGGTCAGGACGAATTCCAGGTTCAACGGGAAAAAGAAAAATGGCGCCAAGTGGCAGCCGAGGACAGTCAATTAATGCCTCCTGCCTTGCATGCGCGTGTAGGTGGGCAGATTGGACGTTAGAGGACTGTCACAAGGGCAGTCATGGAAGCCCAAGTCATGGAGGACTTTCCTCCCTCATGGGAAGGCATGACTGCCACATGGCGCTTATGCATGCCCCTCCAAAGAGACCCCCTGGGTCTATAAAATGGTGAACTTTCTCACCCAAAAAGGGACAAGTTGGAGGCATTTTCAAGCAACGAAGTGCTGCCAAATTGAATACCACATTTTACCCTTTTGATTCACCTCTTCCACATCCTTGATCTCTTTCGCAAGAGAGGTCATTGGGTGGTTATTGGAAGTGTGAATCCGGATCCAAAACCCGACATTTGACCACATTGATCTACCAATTCGCCGACAACCCATTACAAGAGATTTTGGGCCCATCCCAAGTGGATTGGTGCCGAAATCAGGTTCCAACGGTGGGCGGCCCACCTGGGCGCCCCGCATTGATGCGAGCCTAATCTTCTTTTTAGAACGATTAGGAATTCATGGCAGATTGTTCCTTTTTGTCACTTGTTTATCTTGCATTCCATTTTATGTTGTTTCAATAGTTTGTAATTCCAATTTTATAATGTTGTGATCAAATCTTATCATGTTTTGTCGCTTTTGTTGTCCTCACTAACTTGCAGGTAGCGACGTCAAATTCCCATTGATGGAGGTCAAATTGGGGAAATCCGACCATCTGGGTCATCCCAAAATGCCCCCAATTAGCTAACCCCTATGTTTGTAGGTCTTTTGGAGATCCCGAGACGCGACATTTGGGCAGCATCACTTCGGCGCTTTGTCGTAGGCGAATTCGTCCTACCCGGGGACGAATTACAGTCGAATTCGTCCTACCCAGGGACGAATTACAGTCGAATTCGAATCGATGGCATTTTGTCCGACTGTTTTGATGGCAGTGGCCCTCTGGTAATGTTCCCTGGTTCCTGTCAAATTTGCAAGTTGTTTAGAATCAGTTCATTCATCATTTTATTCAGTTTTATGCATACATCCTTCATCGTTTTTTAGAGAACAAATGTTTCATCTTTGCAACAGGTGCTACTAACAATTTTGTTGTTTCTTTGAATGCAGGAGGAGCAGCAAGGATCAAGGATTCATTCACACAAGCGGCGGCAACACTTTGGCCCGCCCATTTTGCATGTGGGCACGCGGAAGAGAGATGACTTTCCATTGATGTGACCAAGAGACAAGTTTGATGCTCCTTTCCCCTAAAAAGGGAGGAAGCTAATTGTAACCGAATTTGAAATACATCAATAAAAGAAGAGGGTTGTTTCGTTCCATTTTGGTTCCAATTTGTCTATGCTTTCTCCATTTTACGCATTTCTAATTTGTAGCATCAAGTTTAGTTTCGTTCTTGCATCGTGTTTGGAGTTTTCCCTTTTTGTTTTTCGGAATCTCGTGCTTTCAGCGACATATAAAGCAGACAAGAAAAACTGTCACGATTTCGCGACATGTTAGAAGAGAGAGAAGAAGAAAGAAAAATTGTCATGATTTCGCGACATGTTAGAAGAGAGAGAAGAAGAAAGAAAAACTGTCACGATTTCGTGACATGTTGGAAGAGAGAGAAGAAGAAAGAAAAACTGTCATGATTTCGTGACATGTTGGAAGAGAGAGAAGAAGAAAGAAAAATTGTCGTGATTTCACGACATGTTGGAAGAGAGAGAAGAAGAAAGAAAAACTGTCACGATTTCGCGACATGTTGGAAGAGAGAGAAGAAGAAAGAAAAATTGTCGCGATTTCGCGACATGTTGGAAGAGAGAGAAGAAGAAAGAAAAACTGTCGTGATATCACGACATGTTGAGAAGAAAGAAAAACTATCGCGATATCGTGACATGTTCGGAGAGAAAGCGCAAGCAAGCAAAACTGTCGTGATTTCGCGACATGTTGAGAAAAAGCGCAAGCAAGAAAACTGTCGTGACATCGCGACATGTTCGGAGAAAAAGCGCAAGCAAGCAAAACTGTCACGATTTCGCGAGATGTTGGAAGAAAAAAAAGACAAGTAGAAAAAGTGTCACGATTTCGTGACATATTGCAAGGAAGGTTGTACGAACGAAAAAGTGTCACGATTTCGTGACATATTGCAAGGAAGGTTGTACGGACGAAAAAGTGTCACGATTTCACGACATGTTGCAGGAGAGAGAGTCCAAAAGAAAAAGTGTCACGATTTCGCGACATGTTGCAGGAGAGAGAGTCCGAAAGAAAAAGTGTCACGATTTCACGACATATGACAAGAGAAAGTACAAAGGAGAAAAAAGTGTCGCGATATCGCGACATGTCGAGTTTTCATGACCCGAAGGCAAGAGAAAGAGCTAAGGAGAAAAAGTGTCACGATATCGTGACATGTCGGGTTTTCGCGACCCAAAGGCAAGAGAAAGAGCTAAGGAGAAAAAGTGTCGCGATATCGCGACATGTCGGGTTTTCGTGACCCGAAGGCAAGAGAAAGAGCTAAGGAGAAAAAGTGTCGCGATATCGCGACATGTCGAGTTTTCATGACCCAAAGGCAAGAGAAAGCGCTAAGGAGAAAAAGTGTCGTGATATCACGACATGTCGCATTTTCACGACTAAAGGAGGAGAGAGAAAGTAAGAAGGCGAAAGTGTCACGATATCGTGACAAAAGTAAAGAGGAAGAGTACGGAAGAAAAAGTGTCACGATATCGCGACATGTCACATTTTCGTGACATGTGTTTTCACTGGTTGAAGCCGAGAAGAGTAGCACGGAGGTGAAAGTGTCATGATATCATGACATGTTGTGTTTTCGTGGGTGCAAAGCCGAGAAGAGGACAAAGAGGCAGAAGTGTCACGATTTCGTGATAGGTCACTTTGGCATGAGCAAAGAAGAGAACCCAACCAAAATAAGATATGTGACAGTTAACTGGAGTTATACGTCAGTTACAGGTGCAATTATAGTGAAAACGCATGCATGCACAGAAAAGAAAGTGAACAGTCCTAAGGAGAATACGAACAGTCATGATCAAGAAGACGAACAGTCATGGTAAAGGTATATGTGTCAATTCGTTGCATGTAACGTGTTTAACGAAATGCCCACTCTATATATACAAAAGAAGTTATTGACAAGTGGCAGATGAGAATATGAAAGAAATAGTTACAATTGACAAGTGGCGTATGAGAAATGAAAGGAGTTATAACTAGAGTTACCAAGTGAAAGGATTGTTATAAAAGGAGGTCTGCATGAAGAATTAGATGGTGGCTAAAAGAGAGCGAAAGCGCTGCTCAAACTAGAGTGAATGTGCTACAAGAAGAGGGCCGAAAGAGTGCCGTAAGAGGGCGTTAAGCAGAGTCGTGAGAGCCGTAAGAGTGCAGTAAGAAGCGCAACAAGAGGGCTGTAAGAGGGCCATAAAAGTGCAGCAAGCAGAGCCATAGGTATGTGTTGTGTGAACTATGGGCAATGTTGAGTGAGCAATAGACCAGTCAGGGTCTTGTAAAAGTGAAGGCATTTATATGTCAATATTCAAATTTTTGAATTGAAGTCCAAGTTGGTGCTTGGAATCAGGGGTTGGTGCTCCTTCCAGTTGGTGCTGGTAAATCAGGGGTTGGTGCTCCTTTTTGTTGGTGCAGATAAATCAGGGGTTGGTGCTCCTTCTAGTTGGTGCTGGTAAATCAGGGGTTGGTGCTCCTTCCAGTTGGTGCTGGTAAATTGATTGTAAAGTTGTTGCTTTGCAAAGGCTAGATTTGGATGGGAGTCCAAACAGTCTATTTTTGAGGAGTAGCCAAAACTGGTGAACCTCGGTACATCTTGTGTTGTGTGATGCTCTCTTGTTATATTTTCTTTATGTGGTTTTAAGCTTTCATTGTTTTGGCTTTAAGAGTTGAAGTTTTTAAGTTTTAAAGAGCCACACTGATTCACCCCCCTCTCAGTGTCATTGTGAGACTAACAATTGGTATCAGAGCTAGTTTCCCTTATCAGGCTAAATCAGCTAGGGTTGATCTTGGATTAGTACGCAATGGGTAAGAAGAATAGATCCTCCTCAAATAAGGTATCTCAGTCAGTTTCAGTTCCTGTGGAAGAGAAAATTGAACTAGAAAAGATTGAAGAAGTAAATTCTGAAGTATGTGATGAAAACCTTGAGACTGAAGTATATCTAGAAGGTGAGTTGATCGCTGCACTTGAAGAATTGGGTATAGAAAGGAAAAAGAACAAAAGACTGTCCAAGAAGTTGGAAGAATATGGGGATAATATTGAAGATCTCTTCTTACAAATTTAGAAAGCCAAGAAAATAGAAGAAACCTTGAAGTCACGCCTGGATGATAAAGGCGATGTATGTAGCAAACGTGAAGAGGAATCTAACAAAGTTATTAATGATCTAAAGTTGCAAGTAGAAGAGTCCAAAAGGATTGAAGAAACTCTCAGGTCACAGATCAATGAGAAAAAGATTGTTTGCTACAAACAAGAAGAGGAGATTGTTGTATTGAAGAAACAACTAGAAGAGGCCAATACAAATCTCAAATTTGAGAAGAGCACAGAGTTGCTAGATGAAATGATAAGGCAACAAAGAAGCCCCATGTCTAAGCTTGGTCTTGGATGTAAAGTTGAACAACCTTCATCTTCCAAATATGCGAGAGAAGAAGAAGTTCACTGTTGAAGGATCGAAGCAAGAAAAGTCTAAAGTTGAATCTTCAAAAGGAAGACAATATCAAAGGAGATCTACAGCAAAGCAACCACAACAAAAGAGGTTCTATCATTCTCACTCTATTCATAATAATGCTTTTAATGGCTATTGTTTTAGATGCAACCATTATGGCCACAAGGCAATTTATTGTGGATTAAATAATAGATCAAAGAGTTATGCTGGTAAGAATACATCTGTTATTCTGGCTGAACACCATGTGCAATGTTTTCAATGTAATGGTCATGGGCACATAGCAAGGTTTTGTCCAAGCATGTTTGTATCTAATCTAAGGCAAGATAGTAGATTTCATCAGATGCAAAGAATGCAACACAGACAGGGAAGAAATCATGTACATCAAAGAAAGGAAAATAATCATCCATCAAGGATGTACAAGAGACAACCACCCAAGAGAAATGTTCAAATTCACGAAAAGGTTCAAAATAGGGATGCAGTTGAAAACCTTTAGCCTAAGTTCAAGAAATATTGGAGAAAGAAAGAAGAGAGGAAATCATGTCTCCTTGGACTAAAGGAGATTACTCCTCTATTGCACTAAGCAGCTACAGGTAGCACATCCTCAGGGGGAGCAATGTTAAAGTTTTATTTTAATGCTCCTATGTATTGTGTGGATATCTGAGGATGAAAGGAAAGTAGTCGGGGAGTTGTCGTATAGTTGTCAAAATGTGTTTCAGTTCATGTAGATGTTTGTGGAGATAGTATCAAACTGATGTGCTTCAGTAGAACAACATGGTGAACAACTAAGTTTTTGATGCAGCACAGGTCGACGTGTCATGGAAGCATAAGCTGGCAGGTGATTGTTTTGAAGCCTGTAACATTCCCAATCTGTAGATAAAATAGAATCCATGTTGTGAGTGGGAAGGCATGAGTTTCTTAACCAAAAATACAACACATTGTTTGGTATAAGAGAGCATTAATTTTCTCTAAAGAAGTAGCCGTTATCAAAGAGATGCCAGAGTCAAAGCAATCAGTGGCACTAGCACCTAGTTGGTCAAGAGTGCCAAGTGGCACATGCAAGGCAGAGACGTTGAGAGAATAGCACCCAGGTGGTGAAGCGTCAAGGAGGACAAGATGCCTATGCAACTAAGAAAGTCTTGCATTATTTGAGAAATGTGAGATATTGCCCGAGCAATCCCTTGATCGCAGCAAGGAGAAATGCTCCCTGGAATCGCGTGAAGAACGTTCGTCTAAGACATTGAGTAGCCCTGACATATGTCCTAGCAAGAAGTAGAATACCGAGAGTTGATGACTGCGCATAGATTGAGGTTCCAATGCTAGATGTAACGGTCCACTGTCAATACCTACGTAGGCGATAAAAACATTCATGGCAGCCGTTAGAAACCAGAGACATTGAGCTGCACAATGGACGCGAGGCAAAGTCGTTAGTCACGGAGGAGGTGGCAATCAAGAGGCCAAAGAAAATTGTGGAGAGTGCCGATGATAAAGTTGATGAAGTGGATTTGATTTGAGATTGCCATTCATTGTTGAGTTCATTTTGAGTACTACTTGAGCATGATTGATTGAGCCTTTGAGAAGGCCTTTGGGAAATAGTTGTGGTACAGTGTTTGATGCTTACTCAAAGTTGGTTGATACATGCTTCGACTAGGGTCTGTGATAAAGGGATGTTTATTGAGGTGATTGGTTGAGTTGAGTTGAGATTGAGATCTGAGAATAGAACATATAGAGTCTCTAACAATTCTCTTTATGCTTCTATGAGATTGATTTGAGTATAGAACATATTGAGTCTCTAACAATTCTTTTTATGATTCTATAAGATCTGGGCAAGTTCTTGGTGAGCTTGCTAGAGCAGGTTCTTAGTGAGCCTATTGACAGAGTACAGCGGATAGAGTCTCAACGGATAGAGATCCAGTAGCCAACATAGTTGAAGATAGATCTGAGTGAGGGACCACATTCTCAGGGGGAGCATTTATATATTTGATTATCTTTTTGCTCATGTTTGTAATTTTTGCTAACTGCATTAATTTGTGCCTGAGAATATTGTGCATGGACTCAGGGGGAGTCTGCAGCAGCCCTTTGGTATTATTGTCAAAGGGGGAGAAGAATTACAGGAATTACAGGAGATTGCATGAGTGTTGCCAACAATTCCAAAGGGGGAGATTGTTGAGCAAGTTGCAGCAAAAGTATTGTCATTGTTGTCAACACAGTCAGACAGATCAGTTGATGAAGTGTACAGGCAGTCAGACAGATCAGTTGATGAAGTGGACAGGAGTTCAAAGGTCATTCAGAGTATGTACAGTGAGTTTCCAAGAAGACCGAAGTGCCCCAGTTGCAAAAGATCAAAGAAAAAGACAAGTAAGAAAAGTGTCGCGATATCGCGACATATACAACAGGCAAGAAAAACTGTCACGATTTCATGACATGTTAGAAGAGAGAGAAGAAGAAAGAAAAACTGTCGCAATTTCGTGACATGTTAGAAGAGAGAGAAGAAGAAAGAAAAACTGTCATGATTTCACGACATGTTGGAAGAGAGAGAAGAAGAAAGAAAAACTGTCATGATTTTGCGACATGTTGGAAGAGAGAGAAGAAGAAAGAAAAACTATCGCGATTTCGTGACATGTTGGAAGAGAGAGAAGAAGAAAGAAAAACTGTCATGATTTCACGACATGTTGGAAGAGAGAGAAGAAGAAAGAAAAACTGTCATGATTTCGCGACATGTTGGAAGAGAGAGAAGAAGAAAGAAAAATTGTCATGATTTCGCGACATGTTGAGAAGAAAGAAAAATTGTCGCGATATCGCGACATGTTGAGAAGAAAGAAAACTGTCACGATTTCACGACATGTTGAGAGAAAGCGCAAGCAAGAAAAAGTATCATGATTTCGTGACATGTTCGGAGAAACAGTAAGCAAGCAAAACTGTCGCGACATCGTGATATGTTTGAAGAAAAAGCAAGCAAGCAAAGTGTCGCGATTTCGCGACATGTTGGAAGAAAAAAGACAAGTAGAAAAAGTGTCACGATTTCGTGACATATTGCAAGGAAGGTTGTACGGATGAAAAAGTGTCACGATTTCGCGACATGTTGCAGGAGAGAGAGTCCGAAAGAAAAAGTGTCACGATTTCGTGACATGTTGTAGGAGAGAGAGTCCGAAAGAAAAAGTGTCATGATTTCGCGACATATGACAAGAGAAAGTACAAAGGAGAAAAAAGTGTCACGATATCGCGACATGTCGGGTTTTCATGACCCGAAGGCAAGAGAAAGAGCTAAGGAGAAAAAGTGTCGCGATATCGCGACATGTCGGGTTTTCGCGACCCGAAGGCAAGAGAAAGAGCTAAGGAGAAAAAGTGTCGCGATATCGCGACATGTCAGGTTTTCGCGACCCAAAGGCAAGAGAAAGCGCTAAGGAGAAAAAGTGTCGCGATATCGCGACATGTCGCATTTTCACGACTAAAGAAGGAGAGAGAAAGTAAGAAGGCAGAAGTGTCGCGATATCGCGACAAAAGTAAAGAGGAAGAGTACGGAAGAAAAAGTGTCACGATATCGCGACATGTCACATTTTTGTGACTTAAGGAGGAGAGAGAAAGTAAGATGGCAAAAGTGTCGCGATGTCGCGACATGTGTTTTCGTTGGTTGAAGCCGAGAAGAGTAGCAAGGAGGTGAAAGTGTCGCGATATCGTGACATGTTGTGTTTTCACGGGTGCAAATCCGAGAAGAGGACAAAGAGGCAGAAGTGTCACGATTTCGTGACAGGTCACTTTGGCACGAGCAAAGAAGAGAACCCAACCGAAATAAGATATGTGACAGTTAACTAGAGTTATACGTCAGTTACAGGTGTAGTTACAATGAAAACGCATGCATGCATAGAAAAGAAAGTGAACAGTCCTAAGGAGAATACGAACAGTCATGATCAAGAAGACGTACAATCATGGTAAAGGTATATGTGTCAATTCGTTGCATGTAACGTGTTTAACGAAATGCCCACTCTATATATACAAAAGAAGTTATTGACAAGTGGCAGATGAGAATATGAAAGAAACAGTTACAATTGACAAGTGGCGTATGAGAAATGAAAGAAGGAGTTATAACTGGAGTTACCAAGTGAAAGGATTGTTATAAAAGGAGGTCTGCATGAAGAATTAGATGGTGGCTAAAAGAGAGCGAAAGCGCTGCTCAAACTAGAGTGAAAGTGCTGCAAGAAGAGGGCCGAAAGAGTGCCGTAAGAGGGCGTTAAGCAGAGCCATGAGAGCCGTAAGAGTGCAGTAAGAAGCATAGCAAGAGGGCTATAAAAGTGCAGCAAGCAGAGCCATAGGTATGTGTTGTGTGAACTATGGGCAATGTTGAGTGAGCAATAGACCAGTCAGGGTCTTGTAAAAGTGAAGGCATTTATATGTCAATATTCAAATTTCTGAATTGAAGTCCAAGTTGGTGCTTGGAATCAGGGGTTGGTGCTCCTTCCAGTTGGTGCTGGTAAATCAGGGGTTGGTGCTCCTTTCGTTGGTGCAGATAAATCAGGGGTTGGTGCTCCTTCCAGTTGGTGCTGGTAAATCAGGGGTTGGTGCTCCTTCCAGTTGGTGTTGGTAAATTGATTGTAAAGTTGTTGCTTTGCAAAGGCTGGATTTGGATGGGAGTCCAAACAGTCTATTTTTGAGGAGTAGCCAAAAATGGTGAACCTCGGTACATCTTGTGTTGTGTGATGCTCTCTTGTTATATTTGCTTTATGTGGTTTTAAGCTTTCATTGTTTTGGCTTTAAGAGTTGAAGTTTTTAAGTTTTAAAGAGCCACACTGATTCACCCCCCCTCTCAGTGTCATTGTGAGACTAACAAATACTTGGTTGTAATATTCTCCATAAACGTGAAATAGAACCTGCTTCATGATGGTTATAGAGTTGTGAAACTTGAGCAGACATTGTTGTTCCAAAATAGTTGGATTGTTTTGTCAAAATATCTTTGTTCAAAATGTCATTGATTTCAATGCCATTGACTACAACATTTTGACTAAAATGACCAGTAAGTTTACCCATGTATTTGAGGAACAAAGAATTTATAATCTGGTATTCATTACAAGGATTCCAAAACATTGGATTTACCACACCCATAGCCTCTAGCAATTCATCTCTTTGAAAATGGTCTCTGATTTCTTTTGTCAATGATTCTGCTATTTGTTTTAGTTTAAGTTTTGTATCGTCCACAACCACATGAAATCTATTGTATGTTATGGGCATTTGCTCAACTTCATTTGTAGCTATATCCAATCACACACCATAAAAATATAAAGGTATTTCATTTTCGTGGACATTAATACACAGATGATCGTTAATATTGAACTTCAAAAAGCTCCGAGGACTATTCACACTTGTTAATGCTCTCCAACTCTCAAATAAGGGATCCATAAAATTTTGACCAGATGCATACATCATATCAATATGCATGCAAATTTGTATTCTCACCCTGATGAAATCCACAGTATAAATCGATCTTTCTTGTGCAATTTTGATCAAAGTATTCATTATTTCCAACATTGGAAGAATTCCACACAATGTGAGAAGAGTTTCAAAGTCACTCATTCAAAAAAGTAAATATTTAGCCTTATCAACCACCCTACGATTTGCATACATAAACCCTATCAAGGATTTATATTCTTTGAAAACTCTTAATGTCGGTAGATACATCGAAATCCACCTAGTATCCACATATTTCAACAATTTTTTACCTTCGGTAACTTCTAGTGCAAACTGTTGAAACTCTGAAAATATTTTTGGATTACATGAAAAATATTCATGAATTTCACAGACAAGCTCTTCCACTTTGGCAACATTTGTAAATGTATCCACAATTTTGTATGCAAGATTCATTCTGTGAGCCATGCAATGAATAAGGATCAAATATGAGGCAACCGATGTTTTTAGTCTAACACAAAGACCATTCTTGTGTCCTTGCATTGTAGCAGCACCATCAGCTCCTACACATATTAACTTAGTGGCTATTTCAATTTTATTCATTCCTACTTCTTCTTTTAAACTAGTTACAACAACATTGTAAATGTTTTCTGCATTACAATTTTCCACCATTTTGTGTATTCCTAGTAATGAGGTTGCCTTGAATGATTTTCCAATGTATAAACATGCATGCAAATCCAAGATGTATTATCAACTGCAGTCACCTCATCAATTGAAAGTGAAATTAATTTTACCTTTTTTACTTTCTCTCTGAGGTCATTCTACTCAACCAATGACAGACATTTTGTCATTTTCCAACCACTTCGATCTGACCAATGAGCGTTGGGTAAGTTCTGCACATTAGCTAGTCGAAATAGAGATTTATAATCTATGAAATCAGACATAGGTCTACCCTTCTTAAGAATAGAAAATACAACAACAAACTGCAAACTTTTTGAAGCTAAAGTTAACTTATTCATTTTTTGAAATTGGGCTTGAATCGTTGCACCTTTCTCAACCAATGTTTGCTTTTTTTTCATTTCTTTATCATATTCTTCCGTATATCTCATATGTGCGCACTCTGATGCATCCTTCCACCTATATTTTTTTTGTGTTGCTCGATCACCTTCTTTTGTTTTGATATAAACCTTTCCACAATGTTTTTCTATTGTACCCTTTTTAAGTTACAATCTATGCTCCTTTCCGTGTTTCCAACTGCAAATTACGCATCTTAATTTTGTTATATCATCACTACTATTCTCTAGCAGCACTGGCTCAATAAATGGAAATTCTGATATCCAATCAGGCTGAAATGATCTATTAATTGTCCACCTAGATAACCTTGTACGTTTATTTTTTTTAGATGAAGATTCTTCGAAAGTAGGGACTGCATAAGAACTATTATTTTTTTTCCCACTTGGCATGTTAGATTCAAGAATCTCTTCATGTTGTTGTTTGATTTGATTGAGATTATCTTCATGTGTGGACTATTGATTATCGTGGATATGTGGAAGTGGAGGAATACTAGGGTTAACAATGTTTTCTATAGAGATAATTCTAGTGTCAATAGTAGATTCATTATCACTATGGTATTTAAAAGCATACTAGTGTTTTCTACAGATAAAAGTGTTAAAAAAGTAAAAAAATTAACTAGTGAGTAAAGGTGTTCATACCTTCAGTTTGTGCAGATGTTGATGGCAGACTAGGTTTTGAAATATTAGGAAAGTATTTGAGGATACTTATTTTATTGGAAGACTCTCCTCCCTTATTTCCACTACCTATAGTTGACATTTTTACCTGTATGAATAGAAGAATAACATGAACAAAGAAAATTTTTAAATATGAAAATAATAGGTATAAAAGAGAACTACTGCTAGAGACAATAGAATCTGACTGTCCCATGAATATTATTTGCAAGCAGAATAAACCTCCTTATTGAGTGTCCATTAATAAAATAAAAAATAAAATTTAATGCTAAAATAAGCATAAAAATAAATTGACTCACCTTCTACTAGTCACCTTCTTTAAGTCACCTTCTACTAGTCACCTTGTGTTAGTTGCCTTCTACCAGTAGCCTTGTGTCAGTCGCCTTCTGTCAGTCACCTTCTGCCAGTCACCTTCTGTCAGTTGCCTTATGTCAGTTGCCTTATGCCAGTCACCTTCTTCTAGTCACCTTCTGCCAGTCGCCTTCTACCAGTTGCCTTCTACCAGTCACCTTATGTTAGTTGCCTTCTGTCAGTCACCTTCTACTAGTCGTCTTTTGCTTGTCACCTTTTGCTAGTCACCTTCTGCTAGTCACCTTGTGTCAGTCGCCTTATGTTAGTCGCCTTCTGCCAATCACCTTGTGTTAGTCACCTTCTACCAGTCGCCTTGTGTTAGTTGCCTTATGTTAGTCATCTTCTGCCAGTCACCTTCTGTCAGTGGCCTTCTACCAATGGCCTTGTGCCAGTCACCTTCTACCAGTCACCTTGTGTCAGTCACCTTCTACCAGTCACCTTATGTTAGTCACCTTTTGCAAGTCACCTTCTACCAGTCGCCTTCTGCCAGTCGCCTTCTACTAGTCGCCTTCTTTGGTCACCTTATGCCAGTCGCCTTCTGCCAGTCGCCTTCCACCAGTCACCTTCTGACAGTCATCTTCTATCAGTCCGCCTTCTGTCAGTCACCTTCTTCCAGTCACCTTCTTCTAGTCGCCTTCTGCCAGTCATGGACTCTGGTTTTGTCAGTACTCTGCTTTGTATCGCTCACTATCCAAAAAAAAATGTTGTAATTGTATGGGAGTTGTTGTCAAGTTTAGCTATATATAATGGGGTACAAGGGGCGATTTGGACGAGATATTTCTTATTTTAAATAAATTTAGGGCAAAATTTGGGTGGGAAACCTTATGACAATGGGGCGAATTTACCCTAAAAAAATTAGATCCCGAAATTTTTGGGCGAACGGGCCGACCTCTATGGTCCTAAAAATCGCAAAATTGACATTTTGGAAATCTGAATATTCACACTAAATTGTGAAATTCGCCACTAAGAAAAACCCTGATAACAATACTTCCTCATACAAAATACTACTTTGAGATACTAAACTAGTAGTCTTTGTAAAATATCATACAATTATATGATTTATTTATTCATACAAGAAGTCCTTTGATCATATGGTTGATCCACTTGTATGGCTAGCCAAATTGTATGATAGTCTTCCTAGTATGATGACCTATTGTACGATAACTTCTAATGATGACAACTTCAAATGACGGTCCTTCCTTTCAATATTGTACAACTTCTCAAGACAATATTCTTCATGAGGGTTTGTTCCTCCTAATATTAAGTTAAATGGTATTCCTCTCCATATGAACTATAATCATATGTTCATCATTTGATACAAATCTAGTTCACTGACATCTCCATTCACATAACCATTTCTCACATGGTGATTTGCTATTTCTTCTTTGAACAATACTTCCTTCTTGGAATACCACCTTGCCTATTTGCTTTTGTAATACTAGAACCTATGCATACATCCATTGAGATTTTCTACAACCTACATGATTAAAGTAGAATACAAATTTGTATTACATTCATAAATCCTAAGTTGTATTCGTTATTTTTATTTATTCATATTTTGATTGTCTTCAACATAGTCCTCTACTTATTTCTTGTTCAAACAAGTATTTCCTCCTTTTCTCATCCTCCTTAGCGTTCATTCTGCTTTTCTTTAATGCTATTCATATCATATCTACACCTATCATGTCATTTCCCCTTCCTTTTGGTGGTAGATGAAATAGTCTATCAACCAGTATTTTAGGCTTAGTCATAATTATGATATCTACAATGTTCACCTATATATCTAAAATATTTTAGAATAACCATAATAGAATATACGTAAATAATAAAAGATATAATAGTAAAAAATACAAGCTAAACAAATATCAAAATAGAATAAATATTTAAATTATAGAATACACAAAACATCAAATATACACAAATAGACAAATAATTTAATATCACATAGAATTATAAACAATGTTATCTCACATTCAAAAGAAGATACATGTATGCAAAAGTATATGTCAAAAATCTATAATAACAACTACCCAAACAACAAAATATAAAATATAAAATTAGACAGTACGTAAATATATGCATATACACAAATAATTTTAAACTACGAATAGGATACACTCATTCATGTCAATGAATTGTAATAAATTGTGCATACAAATAAATATCCAAGCAAAATAAGTATATAAATAATACCAATATCAAAAATAGAATAAATATTTAAATTATAGAATACACAAAACATCAAATATACACAAATAGACAAACAATTTAATATCATATAGAATTATAAACAATGTTATCTCACATTCAAAAGAAGATACATGTATGTAAAAGTATATGTCAAAAATCTATAATAACAACTGCCCAAACAACAAATAATAAAATATAAAACTAGACAATACGTAAATATAAATGCATATACATAAATAATTTTAAACTATGAATAGGATACACTCATTCATGTCAATCAATTATAATAAATTGTGCATACAAATAAATATCCAAGCAAAATAAGTATATAAATAATACCAATTTTGAACAATTGAATAGAAAAGAAAAATACAAGCAAAATAAATACCCAAACAAAATAAATATTTAAATTATAGAATACACAAAATATTATATATACAAAATACACAAACAATGTCATGTTACATGCAAAAGTATAAGTCAAAAAACCTATAACAACAAATACCTAAACAATAAGTAATAATATAAAAAATTAAAAATACATAAATATATACATATACACAAATAAATATGGACTACTTAAAATAGGATACATTCACACATGTTAAAACAATGTTAATGTCAAACACAATAAATTGTGCATAGAAAAATACAAGCAAAACAAATACCCAAATAAAATAAATATATATATTTTTGGTTACATAGATGAATTGGTTACAATCACAAATTTTAGTATTTATCAGCGCAGCTGGCAGGGTTTAAACTATCAGCGAAGGCTTCCAACACATCCATCGTCTCGTTAATGGTAACTCGATGTGAGATGGGGACCATCGGACGCACAGGGTTCCCACTATTTTCATCAGTCTGGTTCAACACGTGGCATGAAGGGGACCGCCGGACAAACAGGAAATAGATCATCATCATCAATCAGGTGCAACACGCAGAGGAGTCGGATCGGGCTACTGACTATGCATGGGCATACCCGTGGGATTGGAACCAAATAAAATAAATATTTAAACTATAGAACACACACAAGATCAAATATATACAAATAATTTAATATCATATACAATAGAATATAGTTAAATAAACAATGTCATGTCACATACAAAAGGTAAAAAAACCTATAACAACAAAAACATAAATAACAAGTAGTAAAATACAAAATTGGACAATACATAAACATATACATATACACAAATAAATTTAGACTACTCAAAATAGGACACACTCACATATATCAAAACATTATCATGTTAAACATAATAAATTATGCATACAAGTAAATATCCAAGCAAAATAACTATATAAAGAATACCAATTTTAAACAATTGAATAGAATATACACAAATAATCAAATATATAATAGAAAAAAAATACAAGCATAGCAAGTCATATCGGGCTACTGACTATGCATGGGCATACCCCCCGTGGGATTGGAACCAAATAAAATAAATATTTAAACTATAGAACACACACAAGATCAAATATATACAAATACACAAATAATTTAATATCATATACAATAGAATATAGTTAAATAAACAATGTCATGTCACATACAAAAGGTAAAAAAACCTATAACAACAAAAACATAAATAACAAGTAGTAAAATACAAAATTGGACAATACATAAACATATACAAAAACAAATTTAGACTACTTAGAATAGGACACACTCACATATATCATAATATTATCATGTTAAACATAATAAATTATGCATAAAAATAAATATCCAAAAAATAACTATATAAAGAATACCAATTTTAAACAATTGAATAGAATATACAAATAATCAAATATATAAGAAAAAAATACAAGCATAGCAAATAGATATTTTAACTATAGACACACAAAGATCAAATTATACAAATACACAAGATTTAATATCATATACAATTTATTTTACTTTTTTTTTTTTACAAATTTATATATATACAATTAATTTATAATTTTATTTTTCATGTATGTTAAGGTAAAAATACTATAACAACAAAAAATAAATATATATAATAATACATACATATACATATACACAAATAAATTTAGACTACTCAAAATAGGATACACTCACATATATCAAAACATTATCAATGTTAAACATAATAAATTATGCATACAAGTAAATATCCAAGCAAAATAACTATATAAAGAATACCAATTTTAAACAATTGAATAGAATATACACAAATAATCAAATATATAATAGAAAAAAAATACAAGCATAGCAAATACGAATAAATTTTTAAATTATAGAATACACAAAAGATCAAATGTATACAAATACACAAGCAATTTAATATCATACACAATTTAATATCATATACAAAATACACAAACAATGTCATGTTACATACAAAAGAAAATGTACAATGCAAAAGTGTAAGTCAAAATACATATAACAACAAATACCCAAACAATAAGTAATAAATTACAAAATTAGATAATACATAAATATGCATATACACAAATACATTTAGACTACTTCATAAGATACACTCACACATGTCAAAACATTATCAATGTGAATTGTGCATACAAATAAATATAAAAGTAAAATAAGAATACCAATTTTAAAAATTGAATAGAATATATATAACAATTAAAGATATAATAGAAAAAGAAAATACAAACAAAACAAATATAAATAAATATTAAAATTATAGAATACGTAAAAGGTCAAATATATACAAATACACACACAATTTAATATCATATACAATAGGTTATGAATATGTCATGTCACATACAAAAGAATATCTATAACAAAAAAACCTCTAACAACAAATACAAAGTAATAAAATACAAAATTAGGAAATACATAAATATATACATATACACAAATAAATTTAAACTACTTAGAATAGGATACACTCACACATGTCAAAACATTGTCATGTCAAACACAATAAATTGTGCATACACAAATAAATGTACAAGTAAAATAAGCATATAAAGAACACCAATATTGAACAATAGAATAGAATATATATAAATAATCAAAGATATAATAGAATAAATATTTGGACTATAAAAAATACAAAGGATCAAATATATACAAATACACAAAAATTTAATATAGTAGAATATAGATATACAAACAATGCCATAACAACAAAAACCATAAATATATATACATATATGCAAATAAATTTAGACTACTTAGAATTAGATACACTCACATATGACAAAACAATGTCATGTGAAACACAATAAATTATGCGTACAACCAAATTTACATGCAAAATAATTATATAAAGAATACACATCTTGAACAATTGAATAGAATATACATAAATAATTAAAGATATAATAGAAAAAAAAATACAAGCAAAACAAATATCCAAATAGAATAATATTTAAATTATAGAATACACAAATGATCAAATATATTCAAATACACAAACAATTAGGAATTACATAAATATACAAATAATAATATCTCACATTCAAAAGATTATACATAAATGCAAAAGTATAAATCAACCTATAACAACAAATACCCAAACAACAAGTAATAAAGTACAAAACTAAACAATAGTTAAATATATATATACACACAAATAAACTTAGACTACTTAGAATATGATACACACATGCCAATCACAATAAATTGTGCATACAAACAAAAATACAAGTAAAATAAGTATATAAAGAATACCAATTTTGAACAATTGAATTATACATAAATAATGAAAGAAACAAGAGAAAAAAAAATGCAAGAAAAACCAAATACCCAAATAGAGTAAATATTTAAATTATAAAATACACAAATATATAAATAGAAAAAAAAAAATTAATATCACATACAATAAAATAGAGATATACAAACAATGTCATAAATAATCAAAGATACAATAGAAAAAATACAAGCAAAACAAATATCCAAATAAAATAATATTTAAATTAGAATACACAAATGATCAAATATATACAAATACACAAACAATTAGGAAATACATAAATATACAAACAATATCTCACATTCAAAAGATTATACATACATGCAAAAATATAAGTCAACCTATAACAACAAGTAATAAAATACAAAACTAGACAATACTTAAATATATACATATACACAAATAAATTTAGACTACTTAGAATATGATACACTTGCATATGATAAAACAATGTCATGTGAAACACAATAAGTTATGCATACAACCAAATATACAAGCAAAATAATTATATAAAGAATACCAAAAAGAAAAATACAAGCAAAACAAATATCCAAATAGAATAATATTTAGATTATAGAATACACAAAAGATCAAATATATACAAATACACAAACAAATACATAAATATACAAACAATATCATCTCATATTCAAAATATTATACATACATGCAAAAGTACAAGTCAACCTATAACAACAAATACTCAAACAAGAAGTAATAAAGTACAAAACTAGACAATACTTAAATGTATACATATACACAAACAAATTTAGACTATTTAGAATACCAATAAATTGTGCATACAAACAAAAATACAAGCAAAATAAGTGAAAGCACGAGATTCGGGCAAAGGAAACACTAATTGCGATGCAACCAAAATCAAATGCGCTTAAGTCCTAGAAATGTAAAATGCATGAAACGAAAGAGACACATGTAAATGAGATACAAGCAAATGGAGAAAACACAGCCCTTTCATTAAAATCTCTTGATCTCTGTTACAATGACGCCTCCTCCCTTTTCAGGGGCTAGGAGCGTTAAAAGAATTTGATTACAATCACTTAATGTTCCTCTTTCCGCGTGCCCACGATTGAAATGGGCGGGCCAAGACACTGCCATCGCTGATGTTGATGAGTCTTTGACCTCTGTTGCTCTTCCTGCGAACAAAGAAACAACGAATATGTCAGTAGCATCTGCTGCAAATAAAAGGTGTTTGTTCTCTAAAATCATCAAAGATGCATGTAAACACTTGCCTAAAACAATAAGTACAGTGAATCCAAATAGCCTGAAAAACTGACAGAAAACAGAAGATCTTACCAGAAAGCCATTACCACTGAAACAGTCGGCTAATCTGCCTTCACCTGGAATTCGTCCCTGGGCAGGACGAATTCTGACTGCAATTCGTCCCTGGGTGGGACGAATTCTTCTGTGTTGGAAAAGCCGAAGTGATCTGTTCCAATGTCGGCTCTCGAGACCTCCAAAACACCTGCAGACAGAGGGGTTATGTAATTGGGGCCATTTTGGGACGACCCAGATGGTCGGATTCTCCCAATTTGGCCTCTATCCTCGGGAATTTGATATCGCCACCTGCAAGTTAGTGAAACAACAAAGCGACACAAAACATACTAGAATCTGATCAAAAGTTATGAAATTGCAGCTATGAGTTCACCAAACAAAATGACACAATATGCAATGCGAAAAAAATAATCTAGAATGCTAAAAAGAATGGAACTTAGGAAGTGCAGGGTGCCCAGGTGGGCCTCCCACCGTTGGCACTTGACTTCGCGGCCAATCCACTAGGGATGGGCCCAAAACCTCTTAGGATTGGGGGTCGGCAAATTGGTTGGTTCGAGGTGTCCATGTGTTGGATTTGGGTCGGGTTCAAGCTTCCAAAAGCCACCCAACAACCTCCCTTGCAAAAGAGATTGGTGGATGCGAGAAGGTGAACCAAAAGGGATGCAAGTGGGTCTTCAACTCGGCAGCACTTCGTTGCTTGAAATCTCCTTCAACCTCGTATATTTTGGGTGAGAAAAGTCCCACCTTTTATAGACCCATGGGGTCTCTTTTGAGAGGGAAGCACAAGCGCCATGTGTTGGTCATAGGTGCCATGTGGCAGTCATGTCTTCCCATGAGGGAGGGGAGTCCTCCATTGACTTGGGCTTTCATAACTGCCCCTTGTGACAGTCTTCTAACGGCCCCTCTGTCCACCCACACACGCGTGCGGGGCAGGAGTCATCAACTGGCTGTCCTGGGCTGCCACTTGGCACCATTCTTCTTTTTGCCCGTTAAACTCAGAATTCGTCCCACCCAGGTACGAATTCAGAATCCGTCTCTGGGTGAGACAGATTCTAATTTTGAATTCGTCTCTGGGTGAGACAGATTTGAATCCGTCTCTGGGTGAGACAGATTCTGAGCAAAGTGCCTAAATGTGCCAAATTGCCCTTTTGACCTTACAAAATTGCTATAAAAGTGGTTAGGACCACTGTTTAACCTCTGAGGGCTGCCCTGGGGGCTGTGTTTGTCAAAGCGATCAGTGTTTGCAGTCACGTAATCGGATTGGTGCTGTTTTGGTGTCTACAGATGCCCCTTTTTGGGAGGCGTTGTGCATGGCGCAGCGTCGAGCAAAAATAGATAACCAAAGCACTAATGATTAGGGTTTCTTGGTAACCTAACCAACTTGTGATGCCCCAAGCATGGAAAGGGCATGCATTCTTGAATCTTTGCTTCTGACGAGCTAAGGAGTTTGATTTCAAGTGTTAACCTATTTTGGTGAGGTGTGACTTGAACTTAGACATTGATCAGTCATGAATAGGCGAAGGGCGTTTTATCCACAGGGGAACCTTGTGTTCATGATTCACGAAATGCCAAGTGTTTGATTGATTTGATTGTTGCTTGTTTACTGTCCCAAGCAGGAGCGTGATTGTCTTTGTCAATGATTCTTTGAATGCATGTCGTTTTCCTTAATTGGGTGTGTGATTGTTGATTGGTGACTAAGTGTGACTACCCCCTCAAGCGACGAATCGATGAGGGAATGACCTTCGTGAGAGAAGCGACGAGTCGCTTGACCCAAGATGACTTGTGCAAGGGTGCGTTTAGAGGGTTTACCGTTAAGCATGTGCAATTTTTCCAACATTTGGACCTATTTTTGGTGGGTGTTAACCCTTTTGGTGATGCCGTAATGAGGTGAAATCATCGAAAATCTAACTTCCCGTGGAGCGGTCCGGCTATTATAGCCTTCTTGGGGAAGTAGGAGAGCGATAATTTGAACCCCGACATCGATTTTCTTTGCCCAGAGGTTAAGTGCAAGAGCACTTGTGTCCGGCAATGTTTATTGCTTGTTTGTTTTTGTTGAATTTTGTACTGTTTTTGTTGTTTTTTGTGACGCGTTTGGAGATGCAATTGTCGAAAATCCGTCTTCCGTGGAGCGGTCCGGCTATGGTAGCCTTCTTAGGGAGTATGATAGTGACAATTTGTGACTCCAATGTCTATTTTGTATGCCCTTGTTGTCAGGTGCAGTAGCACTCCTGTCGGGCAATTTTATTGTCTGTTTTTAGTGCATTTTTAGTCATTTTTTGATGTTTTTGAAGTGCTGGCCTGAATTCGTCCCTGGGTGGGACGAATTCCAGCTGGAGAATTCGTCCCTGGGTGGGACGAGCGCTAATCAGAGCGCTCGTCCCAGTCAAGGATGAATTCCAGTGCAAAAGGCCTATTTAATGGCCAAAACTTGATTTTGGGCTCATTTGTGTCATTTTTTTCTTGCGATTTTGGAGCTCTGGGAGGAGGAGGTAATTCTGCGAAGCGAAGCGCTGCTGGAATTCTCTCTGCCATCATGAGTGCACAAATTGGTTCGAGCGGCGGAGCCGAAGCGAAACTTGTAAGTGTCCCTAGAGTTTATTTTTGCTTTTATTTGATGAATTGTTTTTGTGTTGACGCTTTTCAAAACTTTAAGATTTGAACTTTTAAACTTAGATTAGAACAACTGATATTTAGTGTACACTAAACGTAGTTCAAAACGTAAGTAAAAGATTTTATTTGTTTAACTGAACCTTAGGATAAACTGAATGTAAACCCCAAGAGTCCATGTTTTTTTTTTTTTTGAATTTTTGTGATGTTTTTGTTTAACAGTTAAGGTTAGAAACCCTAGAACTGTAAATTTGATTTGTTTGTTTTTGTTGATTTATCAGTTAAGGTTAGAAACCCTAGAACTGTAAATTTGATTTTTGATTTTTTTGTGTTTGTTTTTGAATTAATCAGTTTAAGAATATAATCCTTAGGACTGAAAATTTGATTTTTGATTTTTTTGTGTTTGTGTTGTTTTTTGTTTTGCAGGTTGTTAGGAGCCGGTACCGTGTACCCGCTGCTTTTACTGAGGCACGGTTGGCATTGACCGATGATGACTGGGAATGGCTTGATGCCCTTGGGCTCAAGCAGGTGGCTCGACTGGAGCCTGTGGTCCCGGATCAGGCCTATCTGACGGCCCTGATCAAGCTTTGGGATCCGTGGACCAATACTTTCCATCTCCCGATAGGGGAGATGACTGTGACTCTTGAGGACGTCTATCGGCTGCTTCGGATTCTGATAGATGGTCTGCCTATTAGGACATCTCCGTTTGATCAGTGGACTGCTATACTTACGAGATGTTTTGGGCATGGGGGCAGCTGGGTGTAGCAAACCCAGTGGAGACAGCCGAGGTGGATTGCCAGGCTGGCAGGATTTTGGTTAGCTGGTGGCAGGAGAGGGGGGTGTTAGGAGTGAGGCACGCATTCTTGATGGGCCTCATTTCTAACATTCTTCTCCCTGATTCGTCAGGTGCGAGGTTCCCGTGGAACCTACTGGATTTGGTGTGGCAGTTGGCAGAGTGCCCGATAGAGGCACCGTTGATTCTGAGATGGGGACAGACTTTGTTGGCACAGCTCTACGGGGAGCTGTATGGGGTCCGTTGTCGACAGTGGAAGGGTGTCAGTTGCAGTTTTTTGTTGCAGTGCTGGGGTTGGCAGCACATAGCTGTTGAGAGGCCTACCGGGTTACCGTGGATGACTCGGGCGGTGATGGAGGATGAGGAGATTGGTTATGCAGTTTTGTGGCGGCGGTCTATGGAGCAGGGGCAGAGTCGGCGATGGGCAGGTGCCATTGAGCACTACAGTGAGGCCTTTTCTCGGCTCACTCCAGGGAGGTGTTTTGGCATCCCTATCGGGACTGTCCAGCCTGGCCTGAGGCTGGAGAGTGGCTCCGACGGGTACGTAGGGAGCGGTGGTTGACTGGGCGGCACGGGACGGAGCATGAGTTCTTTTCGTACGGCCGGGTTACACGATAGTTCGGTGTTCGCCAGGGGTTGCCTAGTGAGCCCGTGGTCTATCAGGCGGGGAGATGAGAGGGGGTTAGAGCCACCGGTCACTTGCCATTGGGCGAGGAGTCCGATGCAGTGATTGGTGTCCCGGACGTGGATGACATCGGGACTACCACCGAGTATGACTCGTGGTGGGTTTTACGGTGATGGAGAGGAGAGGGGCCACTGGGAGGCACGGAGGCGGTAGTGGAGGATGCTGAGGCAGCAGGGGGTGATTTGGGGGCTCCATTGGATGACGCGGACATGGTTGATGTGGGTGATGAGGCTATAGACTTGGGCGTTCCGGATCAGCCGGACATGCAGGACGTGGAGGAGCAGTGGGAGCCCGAGCAGGGTGCTGCTCCGGCGAGTCCTGTGCGTCCGACAGATACAGAGGAGATGGAGTCTGAGATACGTGCTGAAAATGCATGACTGATAGAGCTACTACGGATACGGGATCTGGAGTTGGGGGATGCGAGGCGGGAGCTGGGGGATGCGCGATAGGAGCTGGGGGACGCGCTAGGGAGAGGGATCTCCTGCGGGCCCAGCTAGCAGAGCGGGATAGAGTTTTGGCACAGCGCGATGATGCATTGTCTTACTATCATCGACGAGAGGCAGAGTGGTGTCTGCACCGGATAGACTTGGAGAGGGAGGTCATCCGCCTTGGTGGGCGGCTACCTGAGCCTTCGGTCAGTGGATCTTCACGGTGGACGAGGGATAGTCTGACTGAGCAGTCAGCATCATCTCGTCGCAGGCGGTTAGATGAGGGAGGTGGTAGTAGGCATGATGCAGGGGTTGGCAGTAGCCGCCCTGCAGGGTCCCATAGGACCCACACCACGGGGGGTAGTTCCCGTCGCACCGATCCTGCGTGATCATGTTGGTGGACGCCTTAGGTTGGGTTTTTGGGTATGATTGTGGGGTCTGAGGACCATTTTTGTAGCCTACGGGCATATTTTTGGTGATATATATATATATACCGGTTTTATTTGGTTTTTTACATGTGATGTTTGATTTTTGTTATGCCTGATGGCTAATGACTATGGATGTATGTATGTTTATCTATTTTGATGGATTCAGATGTTATGATGAATGCAAGTGTTTTTGATTTTTTATGTGATATGCAAAGTGAATGAATGGAATTTTTTGATGATTGGTTATGGCACCATAGGCTGTTTAAGATGCTCTTTATTGTTATGGTGTATGACTCTTGTATGGATACATGTGGTTTTCTATTTTTTTATTTTCTGATGGTATTATAAGGATGATAAGTAGCGCAGATGGTTTAGGAATGTATGTAAGGTTTTCTGAGATTCAGACAGTTTTAACTCATTATCCATGACTGTACTTTATCTTACAAGACTTTTGGTCAAGGTATGAATCGGACTTGTTTTTGACCAAGTTATTTCACATCCCTGTGTGTGCAATTGAGTTCATTTAGTGGTATTTGTTAGGATACCGCCAGTGCCAGATGGGCTTTCAACCGAACCTGTACTGAGGATCACCTAATTAGCTCCACGAATTCCTTTGTTGTATGTACTAAGATTAATCTACGGTGTAATCCAGGATGCCATAAGCTAGCTCATCCACATGCAAACATTGATCTGTACGCAAGTTAATGTGACAGATATATCGTCATGCGGGAGGTTTACTTCTGTTACCGATAGGCTATCAACCAAATTGGTACTGAAGCTTGCCTTATGACCTATAGAATGTTTGAGAGTTCCAGGGATTCAAGGTCAACTCCCTTCTTTTCTTCAATTGTGTTGGGATACTTGCTCATTTGTAGTGATGAGATCACTGTTTATTTTGATTTGTTTTTCCTTCGAGCAAGGGATTGGGGATATGGAGTGACGAAAATCACTGTTGTTTGTGCCTTTTGATGTGTGCACTGTAGGTTGTCAAATTTTGGAGTTTTGACATTTTGCAAATTTTTGGTGTTTCGCAACTATTGAGAACTTTAGGGATTCTTAGGGAATTGGGTAGGGAGGATGCTTGTCCTTTTGCCAACTCTCAGCATTCTAGGGGTCATTCGCACAGGGGGATGAGCAAGATAACCGTTTCGCTTGTGGTGACCTAGATTACTTTGCAGGTTTCATCTTTCGTTCACACAACTTGGGAATTTTTAGTGTTTTAATTTGTGTTGGGATGTTATGTAACAAGGTGTATTTCAAGTATGACTCTACCTTTGTGAAATCTATTCGATTTGATACATTACATGGCTAAAGAGGAAAATGATGACTGAATCACTGAAACTCTTGGTACATTTACAGACCACTGACTGTAGTGTGGTAAAAGTTATGCATGGTGTTTTTGTTGTTTTTGTAAAATGGAACAATGCGGAACAAGATGGACTAGCAGAGCAATTGCAGCCTATGGTGCCTTTGACCTATACAACCATGAATATGCAATGTATGGATGCAATGCTTAATGCAGCTACATATTTTTGTATTTTTGATGGATTGATTTTGTGAATGTGAATATGCGGTGCTAGAAGAACTCTCTATTGATGAATTTGACCAAGCGATTGCGATAATCGTTGGAGATTTTTAGGTTTGACCAAGTGATTGCGATAATCCTTGGAGCTTTTTGGTGTGACCAAGTGATTGCGATAATCCTTGGAGCTTTTTGGTTGACCAAGTGATTGCGATAATCCTTGGAGCTTTTTGTGGTGACCAAGTGATTGCGATAATCCTTGGAGCTTTTTGTTTTGACCAAGTGATTGTGATAATCCTTGGAGCTTTTTGTGGTGACCAAGTGATTGCGATAATCCTTGGAGCTTTTTGTTTTGACCAAGTGATTGCGATAATCCTTGGAGCTTTTTGTGGTGACCAAGTGATTGCGATAATCCTTGGAGCTTTTTGTGGTGACCAAGTGATTGCGATAATCCTTGGAGCTTTTTGTGGTGACCAAGTGATTGCGATAATCCTTGGAACTTTTTGAGGATATGGCTTTCTTAGATGTGGAATGTTCGTAAATGACTGATATTCAAGGGTTCTGTTTCCTTGATACCATCAAGAGAAGCTAGCCGGTATGTCCCGGGTCCTATTATGCTATCAATGACATATGGACCTAACCAATTTGCCATGAATTTGTCCCTCATGTGGGACGGCAAATTTGAGTTCTGTTGGTTTTCCTTCAAAACCAAATCACCAACCCGAAAGTCCCTTAGGTGAACTTTCATGTTGTAAGCCTTTTTAAGTCGCTCTTGATAGATACGTAAATGCTCGAGAGCATTAACGCGTCGTTCGTCCAGCAACGTAAGTTGGTCTAATCGGGCTTGCCGTGCAGTGTCATCATCGATAAACTCCTGCATTGATATGCGGAGGGAAGGAATTTCCAACTCGAGAGGCATTACTGCCTCTGAGCCATACACGAGCGAAAATGGAGTTGCCCCAGTGGGCGTCCGAATGCTAGTGCGATAAGCCCAAAGGGCAAGTGGGATTTGTATGTGCCAATCCTTATGACTGTCTGTGACTGTCTTTTTAAGGATGGCGACTAGTGTTTTGTTTGATGCCTCTGCTTGCCCGTTTGCTTGTGGATAATAGGGTGTTGAAAAGTTATGCTGAATTTTGTACTTTGTGGTCAAAGCACGCACGTCTTTGTTCTTGAATGATGGCCCATTATCTGAGATTATTTTGGATGGAATACCAAAATGACATATGATGTTATGCAAGATGAACTCCACAATGCGGGGTCCTTTCGTTGAGGTTAACGGAATTGCTTCCACCCATTTGGTAAAGTATTATGTGGCCGTTATGATAAACGTGTGACGGCCTGATGATGCAGGGGAGATCTTTCCGATTAGATCGAGGCCCCACTACGAAAATGGCCAAGCATACTGGACTGTCTGTAGGGCCTGGGAAGGTACGTGCATCAAATTGGCATGATGTTGACATTTCATGCACTTCTTGACATATTCGCAACAATCTCGCTCTAAATATGGCCAATAATAGCCCATGCGGAGAATGCGCTTTGCAATGGCCATACCATTGAAGTGGCCACCGCATGTACCGTCATGCGCTTGGGCGACTGCCCAAGTGGACTCTTGCTGGTCCAAACAACGAAGAAGAATTCCGTCATAGCTGCGACGATACAAAATGTCTCCTATCAAGACATACTTTGCCGCTTTCTGCTTGAATGTTCATTTTGCGGCGTGTGTCAATCCAAAGGGAAGATTACCTAACTTGAGGTAATCTCTTATGGGTAAATACCAGTCCTGTTGATTAGAAACCTCGACAGTATGAACAGCCAATCCCTTTTGAAGTTCTTCCCTAACAAATGCTGATTGGGATAAAACTTGTAAAAATAGCGTTGTGTTGCTATTAATGGGAGTAGGGGAAAACAAGGACCCCCAGTTGGCACGTTTCAGACGATCTCGAATTCGAAAGAACTTATCCGAGGATGGTTCAATCTGGATCATGTGGATTCCTGGCACCAAATCTGAGCTTGCACGCTCCATCATGGATTGCGATAATGTTTTGACTTGAATGGTTGTCATATCACCGGAAAGGTCTTGCGGAATTAGTGACCCTAGGGAGGCCATTGTGTCCGCAAAATGATTCGATGATCGAGGGAGTGCCTCGATGTCATACCATTCAAGTTTTTCCAGGAATTTGTCCACGAGGGCTTTATAGGCCTTCAAAACTGGGCATTTGCATTGATATACCCCTTTGACTTGATTGACGATTAACAGCGAATCACCAAAGATGTTCAGTCTTTTGATGTTCATGGCGATTGTTGTTTGAAGACCTAGGAGCAAGGCTTCATATTCTGCATTATTGTTGGTGCACTGGAAGTTTAATTTAAATGACAGGGGCATTGGAGCGCCCTGCGGTGTGAAGAATACAATTCTTGCGCCACCCCCTTGCTCACACTTGGAACCATCGAAGAATAGGGTTATGTCGGCCTGTGACTCAGGCTCATCAGAATCTGGCGATTCTGAGACATGGAAGACCCCATCATCGGGTAGTTCTATTGTCAGAGGCTGATCGTCTTCAAGAGGAGCCTCTGCTAGTTGATCGGCTATGACTTGTCCTTTGATAGATTTTTGTCCGATGAACTCAATGTCAAATTCTGTCAACAACATGATCCATTTCGCCGTGCGACTACTATGATAAGTACGACTCATCATGTATCGCAATGGATTCTCCTTAGACACAACATACGTAGTGTTGCTCAGCATGTAGTGGCATAGCTTTTTGGTAGCAAACACCACTGCCAAGCAGAGTTTCTCAACGTATGCATAATTAAGTTCGTAACTGACCAGGGTGCGGCTAAGATAGTAAGTAGCCTGTTCTTTGTGAAGTTCATTCTTTTGGGCTAGCATGGCTCCCAGTGCCACCTCAGTAGCTGAGATGTATAAGTAGAACGGCACTCCTGGTCTAGGTGGTGCCAATACTGGCGACGAAGCCAAGTATTGTTTGATTTCGTCAAAGGCTGACTGGCACTCATCATCCCAATGAAATGTGACCCCCTTGTGCAATAATTTGTTCATTGGTCGGCATTTGTCAGATAATTGCGCTATGAAGCGTTTAATCGACGCGACCTTTCCTTGCAGACTTCTGAGCTGCTTGATAGTGGTTGGGGGAGCCATTTCAAGGATTGCCTTGACTTTGTTTGGGTCCACTTCGATGCCTCGCTTTGAGACTATAAAACCCAAGAGTTTTCCAGATGTGACGCCGAATACGCACTTCTTGGGATTCAGTCTTACCTTATGCTCTATGAGGCGATCGAGAATCTTGCTTAAGTCACCGAGATGATCTGAGCGTAAAAGAGATTTGGCTAACAAATCATCCATGTAATCCTCCAAAGTTGTGTGCATGTAATCATGGAAGATATATGTCATGGCACGTTGGTATGTAGCGCCAGCGTTTTTAAGGCCAAAAGGCATGACCTTATAACAAAATGTCCCCCAAGGCGTTGTGAACGCCGTTTTGAGTTGATCCTCAGGATTGATACGAATTTGATTGTATCCTGAGAAACCATCCATTAAGGAGAGCATTTCGTGGCCTGCTGTAGCGTCTACCAATGTGTCGATGCTCGGCAAGGGGAAATCATCCTTAGGACTCGCTTTGTTTAGGTCTCAAAAATTGGTGCATATGCGAATCCTCCCGTCGGGCTTCTTGACGGGAACCATGTTGGACAGCCATGGCGGATAATCCATGCAGATGACAAATTGTGCATCCAACAGTTTTTGCAATTCGTCTTTGACCATCAAGGCCACTGTTGGGTGCATCTTTCGTAGTTTTTGCTTTACAGGCTTGATTGTCGGATCAAGCGTTAAATTGTGCATGACTAGCTACGGGTCTAGTCCTGGCATATCTTTATACGACCATGCAAAAACCTCCTTCTTCTCTTTGAGAAGGGCAATGTAATCGGCTTGCTCTTCGGGGGAAAGACTTACCCCCAGCCTAATAATTTGTGGATTCTTTGTATCTGTGCCGATATCTACGTCAGTCGTCTCCTCGACTGACATGTGGGATCCGTCCTCCAACTGATGTGGAGTTGGGATCAAATGGATATCATTAGCTGAGTTTAGGTCTACGTTTGGAACCTCGGGTCCCTCTTCAGCTTGAAAGACATCCTGAGTCGTCCTTGGGGTGAAATGAAGCATTTCACCGAAAGGCCAGTACTCTGATGGTGATAAAGGTGAATTGACGCGATCCCAGTCGATGGCATCTATGTCTAGATGCAATGGCCATGATGGATCGGTCGGATTGCGGATGGGTGCGGTCAAATCAATGGAGACCATGTGGATGGAATGAATTTGGTCTCCAGAACCGCGGGTGTGACGACTTGATTCTTGTAGATGCTCCTTATACTCCGGATCTGGCTCTACGGGAATGGGCACGAATGGATCTTCCCTAGGTGCGAATTCATGCCTATGTGCGAAAAGGAGGGCAGGGTCTTTTCTCGGCACTGATGTCATGATGGGATCTCGAGGTGGACGATGCTCATCTTGAATTTGGAGCCATGGGTCCAACACTTGGTCCCACCTCGCTGGGTCTACCCACCATTCATGTCCTAACAGAATGCCCATCTGTCCCATTAGATCTTCATGAGTTAACGGGCGGTGATGCCGTCGCGCATGTCTGAGATAGTCCATCTCGGTTTCATCTTCTGAATCGCTTTCGAAGATCCAAAATTGTTCATCCTCTTCAGCAACTGTTACTTGCGACGTTGAGGACTCTCCTTGTTCCAGTAAGTTAATCTGGTCCCCTTGCGGTTGTTCCACTCTTGGTGGAGGGACCTGATTCTCTTGACACCGTATTGTTTCATCTGGAACCTCTAAGGGGAACAGCTTCAGAAAGATGTCCGAAAGTCGTTGATGTTCTCTTTGAGGATTACTATCCGAACTTTCACCTCTCTCTAGCAAAGGAGAGGGATTACTGTTGTTTCCAGGGGTGTTTGTTGACCATGGGAGGTAGTCTCCCAATGTGTATTCTGTATTTGGATTGGCATACGGATCTTGTGCCAATCCCCCCTTGTTGCCTATTTCTAGGCCTTGCATATTCTCAACCAAGATGTCTAAGGGCAGGGGGTGGTTGAACCCTACTCCTGACTTGTCATATGGCATCTGATATCTTGGTTGGCAAAGGACCCGCATCCCTTGCTCATATCTGCCTAGCCCGTATCCATGCCAATTGCATTGGCCGAGATATTTTAGGGCAAAATATGGGTTTGACAGATAGTTGATGTTTTCAACAAAAGGCTCTTCGTCTGCTTCCTTTTGTTGGCATGGTTCAAGACCATGATCAAGGCCCCCATACACGAAATTCGTCTGGTTTGGAGGGTAGCCTAGAGGAACAACTGTCCCTATGGGAAGGCGAGGTCTTCCCATGTCTTATACTGACTCCAATGCTGGCGTTGCCACGACATTCTGCACTAAGTACTCCCCCAGGCCCGTACTGGCCATTTCAACAGTGATTGTTGATGATTGGGTCGGAGGAAACGGTAGTCCTTCCTGACTCCATTCCATGTTTGGGGGTTCAGGTGTCTTAGTTTCTGTTTTGCTGGGTGTTTCCTCCGTTGATACCGTTGAGATTGTGGGCAGCTTTTCTTCTAAGGGTTTAACCTCTTCCATGATCTGTTTTCCCTTGTCCTTCTATTGGGCCATGATAGGTGGCGTTGATGATGAAGGAGCAGGTGATGAAGTTTCACCTGGCTGGGATTTTGCCTTGTTGGCCACCAGTGGTGCCTGCGGTATCGAACCCTGTTTAGATGGATTTAACTGGAAATCCAAATGCGTTGAAGGGAGGGTCGATTGAGGTATGAATTGTACCGCATTGCAATACTTGAAGGGCTCTAAGTCCATTGGGACTACATGTATTTCTCCTTCAAAAGCATACTTTAAGCATTGGTGGGCGATCGAAGGGACACACTTCATGTCCCTGATCCAAGGCCGCCCTAGCAGTATATTATAAGCCATCTCGCCTTCTAGCACATGGCACAGTGTAGGTATTGATTTTTGTCCTACCTGGACAGGCAGAACAACTGTGCCGACTGTCGAGCATATTGCATCGTTAAAAGCTCGCAGTGTATACGTGGAGGCTGTGATGTGAGAGGCTGGCAGCTTCAAATGTTTTAAGGCTGCAGTGGTAATGATGTTACTGGACGAGCCAGTATCTATCAACACCCTCTTGTACGGAATCCCGTTGACCCACGCGATAACGTGCAGGGGTGGATCTGCCATGTCATTTGATATCGTTTTGACTTCATCTTCTCTGAATGTGATGACCGGCTCCGTACATTGTTTCACATGTCCCACGAAGTTGTTGAAAGAATTAGCTTCGTGAGGCTGTAATTCGATGGCTTTTAAAATGTCCATAAGAGCTTCCCTATGGGGTGCTGACTGTTGAATAAGCTCGTAAATGGACAGCCTAGCCGATGTGGTCCGCAAACTCTGCGTGAGTTTGGTCCGTATCGTGACCTCGGGTCTAGGCGGAGGCAACTGTGTTGGGCGTTGTTGAGGCTGCGATGTTGTCGAAACTTCCCTCGTAGCTACCTCGGGGGCAACTGCTGGGTACCTTCTGTTCCTTGTTACTATGCTAATCATTCCCACAAATCCCTGCGTGGGAAGATCCTGTCGCACCTCGTTAATCTGGAGTGGTTTTGTCTGTGCCTCATGGGCAGGCAAAGGGTCCTTGAATACCCCCATTTGTTGGTTGTTTGGCGCTATGGGGTTGTCCACGACCAATGTTCTATTGTCGATCAAATCCTGGACTAGTTCTTTGAATTTCCAGCACCCATTCAAGTCATGTCCTCTGCGCCTATGGAATCTACAATACAATTCCTCTCTGTATCCCCTAGGCTTAGGAGTGTTAGGGTCTATAGTTTGGATTTCTGGCAGAGTGACTAAATTTGCCGTTGACAAGCGGTCAAATAAGGAGTCCCTAGACTCCGCATATGGGGTGAAATGTCGCCTAGGGCGACGCGGGTAATTCTGCTCTTGTCTTCTATTATCTCTTTCATAAGCAGGAGGCACTGCCTGGTAATTAGCCTTTTGGGGCTGCGTTTCTTGCACAGGCGCGGGAACATTTATCGCAACTTGGTTGACTGCAGCGTGTTGTGGTTGCGTTGTCCCGATTTTAGTGGTTTTATTCCACTCTTTCTTTTTAGGCTTGGCGATTGCGCCTTCACCTATCTTAATCTCTTCTATAACTCTGGCTTGCGCCAAAGCTTCTTCTAAGCTGTCGTATTGCCGCAGCAACAATAGACCAGAGATTGATTTTAAGCAACTTTTTGTGAACATCTGCGTGAGATCAGACATAGGAGGACGGTAGGGTAACTTAGAAAGCAAAGCTCTCCATCGATTCCCATACGCTGCCATTGTTTCCTCCTCAAATTGTTTGAGGCTCGCCAGATCACTCAGTGATGCCTTCTTCCTTGTGTTGAAGGCAAAGCGTTCAAGAAACGCATCTACTAATTGATCTAAGTTGCTTATGTTTGTGTTTGGGTAGTTGTGTGAACCAATCCGAGGCGGGGCTTGCGAATGTGGTTATGAATGTTCTAAGCAACAATGCGTCATTATCTTGGATGCCGAAGCATTGGCTTAGAAATCTTGTAACGTGTTCTTGTGCGTCCTCTTCACCTTTAAAAATTGCCAATTGAGGCAACTTGAAGTGCTCGGGGTAAAGAGGTGTAGGCACTGAGGGATGCACCGGATTACTGCGGAGTTGACGTAATGTGGGTTTTTGATGCCCAACAGCTTTTGTTTCCACAGACTCCAAACGCTCTAATAGCGCTTTGTATGCATCGAAAGATTTTATTTCTTCCTCTCTTGTTCGCTCTCGTTGTAAGTTATGATAAATTGGAGGCCTATGGAGGGGTGGCCGAATGGCATCCCTCCTGCCTTGATGGGGAGTTTCAACATATTCTACTTTCGGTTCATACTCCTCGTAAAATTCTTGAGGAGTCTCTGGGCGAAACCTATGACCCTGATCAAGCCCTCGCTGAAGGTACCCATCATTGTTTCGGGGAGTTGCCTCCCTCTCGGATCTATGAGGTCTTGGAGGCAAAGCTTGACGAGGTCGTGGAGACCTGTCCTGCATTAACGGATTATGTCTCACATATTGTTCGGCTCTTTGAATGCGAGGGGTTGGCTCCCTCTCAGGTAATTTATAGCGTAGCTCATCCGCTTCGCGTTGCATGCGCTCTCTATCCAAGCGGTGTTGATACTCTATCTCCTGATGACTTTGTTTAAGCCGCATGATTTGGGCTTGACGGGTGGCATGTTGGGCGACTATCGGGTCAATTTGGTCTACCCTATTTTGCTCAGGAGGTTCGAATGTTCCTCCTATGTGTTTGCCTTGATTTTTATGATCTACAACTTCAAGGGGTCGCTTCCCTCTGTCGAGGTAGGCGGTCTGTACTCGAGGTTCTGGCCTCAAGGGGTGATCATGATGTCCAGCTGGTGCGGAAGCGCAAGGTTCCCGCGTTGTATGTTGTTGTCTTTGAGGAATGCGATGATCTTCCTCGCGCTCCCTCTCATAGGTGTGAAGGGGGCGGGCGGAGTTAGGTCGCCTTATGTAAAGAGCCCTATGCTCTAGATTTTGTCTCTCTGTTCTAATGGGAGGTAAGGAGGGGATACCATATCCACGTTGTCCTTCCAAATGGATGGTGTGCCTGTCTAGCGCTTCATCGCACCGTGGCCACTCATGTCTAACCTCAGAAGGTGATTCTCTATTTATATCAAGGTCTACATGTAATGCGCCTTCTCGAAAGGGGCTGCTTTGAACGGGCATACCCCACCGAGGATTCTGAATTGGATTCTTTTGAAGGTTAGACCGATAAGGTGGTATGACCAAATCCTCAGGACTGAAGCGAAGGCGACTCGTGCCTGCTTCTTGTGTACCTTCCGGAGCTTCTGCCCTTGATTGGGCTTGGCTACGGGTGTACACCATTGCGGTGCTTCTCTACTATCTAAACAGATTTTTATCTCTTTTATGATGATTTTTTTTTTTTGTCTACACTAAACAGAAATGAACACACGCATACGCAAATCGTGATTATCTCTTTTAAGGATTAAATGGTGTGTCCTAAATTGGTTTAGTGCATTTTGATGTTTTGTTTTGTTTTTGTAGGTTTTGAAGATCGTTTAAATGCATTATGACGGCTCATATAACTCCCAAAACGGTCGCCCCTTCAATATACCAACCAGGCCGATATACCAACCTCTCTATATACCCGCCCTTACGAGAGGGAGACTATAGGTACGTGAGAGCAGAAGGTACGTGGTACGTAGGTGGTACGAAAGGGGGATTGTCCTGTTAATGGCACCTACCATAGAAAACTTATCCTCGCGCGCATGGGAATCACCCCAGCGACACTCGGTCTGCTTTCGTCAGGATTTACGCCTAACAACAGTTGACAATCGGGAAATGGATGCAAAGCTAAGCCAAGGTGGTGATGAACCCACCGTTGGTCTTGCTCAAGGGCTGGGGTCTTACGACCAGCTCCTTGGTTTAAAATTGTTTCGTGATGTGTGTGGGATTCATTTTATTTAGCGAAAATGAAACAAGCATAAATGACTTTCCCTAAGTAATGCAGGATAAAATGAAAACAGTCAAAGAAACAGAAACAGAAACAGAAATTTTAACAGAGATTATAAAAATCCCTACCTCTTCTCTGCTTGCTCCAGTTGCTTCTGAATTTCTGCTCTGAAAATCCGTAGGCAGGAATTCGTCCCTCTGGGAGACGAATTGCAGAACAGAATTCGTCCCTCCCAGAGACGAATTTGAATTCGTCTCAGGGTCAGACGAATTGCAGTTAAGAATTCGTAACAGTCAGAGACGAATAGCAGTCTGCAACAAAAAAATGTACCTGTCAAGCACAAACACAAAACTTTGATCAGTTTTCTATGATTTTAAAAATATGGGACAGGTCCCACCGTGATCGCCACTGAAAGCACGAGATTTCGGGCAAAGGAAACACTAATTGCGATGCAACCAAAATCAAATGCGCTTAAGTCCTAGAAATGTAAAATGCATGAAACGAAAGAGACACATGTAAATGAGATACAAGCAAATGGAGAAAACACAGCCCTTTCATTAAAATCTCTTGATCTCTGTTACAATGATGCCTCCTCCCTTTTCAGGGGCTAGGAGCGTTAAAAGAATTTGATTACAATCACTTAATGTTCCTCTTTCCGCGTGCCCACGATTGAAATGGGCGGGCCAAAACGCTGCCGCCGCTGATGTTGATGAGTCTTTGACCTCTGCTGCTCTTCCTGCGAACAAAGAAACAACGAATATGTCAGTAGCATCTGCTGCAAATAAAAGGTGTTTGTTCTCTAAAATCATCAAAGATGCATGTAAACACTTGCCTGAAACAGTAAGTACAGTGAATCCAAATAGCCTGAAAAACTGACAGAAAATAGAAGATCTTACCAGAAAGCCATTACCACTGAAACAGTCGGCTAATCTGCCTTCACCTGGAATTCGTCCCTGGGCAGGACGAATTCTGACTGCAATTCGTCCCTGGGTGGGACGAATTCTTCTGTGTTGGAAAAGCCGAAGTGATCTGCTCCAATGTCGGCTCTCGAGACCTCCAAAACACCTGCAGACAGAGGGGTTATGTAATTGGGGCCATTTTGGGACGACCCAGATGGTCGGATTCTCCCAATTTGGCCTCTATCCTCGGGAATTTGATATCGCCACCTGCAAGTTAGTGAAACAACAAAGCGACACAAAACATACTAGAATCTGATCAAAAGTTATGAAATTGCAGCTATGAGTTCACCAAACAAAATGACACAATATGCAATGCGAAAAAATAATCTAGAATGCTAAAAAGAATGGAACTTAGGAAGTGCGGGGGTGCCCAAGTGGGCCTCCCACCGTTGGCACTTGATCTTGGAGCCAATCCACTAGGGATGGGCCCAAAACCTCTTAGGATTGGGGGGTCGGCAAATTGGTTGGTTCAGGTGTCCATGTGTTGGATTTGGGTCAGGTTCAAGCTTCCAAAAGCCACCCAACAACCTCCCTTGCAAAAGAGATTGGTGGATGCGAGAAGGTGAACCAAAAGGGATGCAAGTGGGTCTTCAACTCGGCAGCACTTCGTTGCTTGAAATCTCCTTCAACCTGTATATTTTGGGTGAGAAAAGTCCCACCTTTTATAGACCCATGGGGTCTCTTTTGAGAGGGAAGCATAGGCGCCACGTGTTGGTCATAGGTGCCATGTGGCAGTCTTGTCTTCCCATGAGGGAGGGGAGTCCTCCATGACTTGGGCTCTCATAATTGCCCTTTGTGACAGTCTCCTAACGGCCCTTCTGTCCACCTACACACGCGTGCGAGGCAGGAGTCATCAACTGGCTGTCCTGGGCTGCCACTTGGCACCATTGTTCTTTTTGCCCGTTAAACTCGGAATTCGTCCCTACCGATTCACGAATTCGGAATCCGTCTCTGGGTGAGACAGATTCTAATTTTGAATTCGTCTCTGGGTGAGACAGATTTGAATCCGTCTCTGGGTGAGACAGATTCTGAGCAAAGTGCCTAAATGTGCCAAATTGCCCTTTTGACCTTACAAAATTGCTATAAAAGTGGTTAGGACCACTGTTTAACCTCTGAGGGCTGCCCTGGGGGCTGTGTTTGTCAAAGCGATCAGTGTTTGCAGTCACGTAATCGGATTGGTGCTGTTTTGGTGTCTACAATAAGTATACAAAGAATACCAATTTTGAAAAATTGAATTATACATAAATAATGAAAGATACAAGAAAAAAAAAATGCAATAAAACCAAATACCCAAATAGAATAAATATTTAAATTATAAAATACACAAATATATAAATAGACAAAAACAATTTAAAATCACATACAATAAAATAGAGATATACAAACAATGTCTTAAATAATCAAAGATACAATAGAAAAAAAATACAAGCAAAACAAATATCCAAATAAAATAATATTTAAATTAGAATACACAAATGATCAAATATATACAAATACACAAACAATTAGGAAATACATAAATATACAAACAATATCTCACATTCAAAAGATTGTACATACATGCAAAAGTATAAGTCAACCATAACAACAAATACCCAAACAACAAGTAATAAAATACAAAACTAGACAATACTTAAATATATACATATACACAAATAAATTTAGACTACTTAGAATATGGTACACTTGCATATGATAAAACAATGTCATGTGAAACACAATAAGTTATGCATACAACCAAATATACAAGCAAAATAATTATATAAAGAATACTAAAAAGAAAAATACAAGCAAAACAGATATCCAAATAAAATAATATTTAGATTATAGAATACACAAAAGATCAAATATATACAAATACACAAACAAATACATAAATATACAAACAATATCATCTCACATTCAAAATATTATACATACATGCAAAAGTACAAGTCAACATATAACAACAAATACCCAAACAAGAAGTAATAAAGTACAAAACTAGACAATACTTAAATGTATACATATACACGAGCAAATTTAGACTATTTAGAATAGGATACTCACATGTCAAACACAATAAATTGTGCATACAAACAAAAATACAAACAAAATAAGTATACAAAGAATACCAATTTTGAACAATTGAATTATAGATAAATAATGAAAGATACAAGAGAAGAAAAATGCAAGAAAACCAAATACCCAAATAGAATAAATATTTAAATTATAAAATACACAAATAAAATATACAAAAGACAAAAACAATTTAATATCACATACAATAAAATAGAGATATACAAACAATGTCATAATAGATATACCTAATAAAAATATTTTAATTTTGAGTGAAAATTGTTTTCATTCATTCAAAGTATATACATTGAATAATTTGTTTTTTATTTTTAATATTAATTAAAAATAAATAAATTTAAAACAAAATAGTAATAATCATCAATACAAATTTAAAATTTTCAAATTATAAATAGAAACTAAAAATTGACCGAATCATTTATCATAATTTATTATTATAATAAATAATAAATAATAAAATAATAAATTTAAAATTTATTAATATTTGAGTAAACTTAAAAATACAACCACTTATTCAAATATGAATATTACAAACATATATTAAAATAATAAAAATAAAAAATAAATTTTAATAATTTAATTGTTTTCATTTTTATTCAAAACATCAAAACATAATCAATATACATATGGAGTTGCTTCTTATAATATATTTAAAAATTTAAATAATACACACTTGAAACCTATGATAATTATATATATATATATATATATATATATATATATATATATATATATATATATATATATATATATATATATATATAAGCTTAAAGTAAGTATATAAGCAACTAAGATTCATAATTTGCACCAAAATATATGTTTAACTTGCAAGGTTAAATTATTTTGATCATTTTTCAACACATAATTGTTGTGCACATATGGGGTGGTATACAAGAACTTAGAAAATAAGTATTTAAATAAAATCAAACTAAATTTTTAGTGAAGAAAATATTAACCAATATATATGTTATAATTTTAATAATTATTACACTTCAAAATATTTTTAAAATGATCTAAATATCAAAGCACAAAACAATTAACAAACTTAAAAAAACTTCAAAATATTTTTAAAATGATCTAAATATCAAAGCACAAAACAATTAACAAACTTAAAAAAAAAATACACAAACAAAGAAAGACACACCCCCAAGAAGGTCCATGGCCATCCATGGGGGGTTTTAGAGGGGTTTCCCAACCCCCAATAATAGACATACATTGAAATAAAAAATAGAAATTGATTTAATGAAAATTTTAGAAATTGATGGAAAACTCCTAAATTTTCTCTAAGATCATTTTCTCTCTCAATTCTTGAGTTTTAAGTCAAAATTTCCATTTTATATGTTCCTACAAAAGAAAAAAAATAAAATTAGTAATATAGTATATTATACAACTAAAAGAAACAAAAATACAGAAAATAAAATAACTGAGATAAAAAAGTAAAATAAGAAAAAAAAAAAAAAATTACCAAAAGTTGTAACCTTATGGGCTTTTTAAAGTCTTTCAATGACATGATTGAGAAAAATATATATATATTTTTTAAATAAAATAAAATATGCATGGTTATTTCAAAATTTAATTTTTTTTTTATAGATACATTTATGTTAACCTTTTGACCATACAATCAAAGACAAAATTATGTTAAAAAAAATCCATCACTTTAATAAAAAATAAAATCTAAATCTAATAATCCTAACGTAAGTCCTGGCATATTATTCTCAGCAAATGCATCACTTAACTATCAGCTTATTTTTATTTGAGTGGAATAGAATAAGTCCAACTGACACTAAGTTTAAAGATGACCACTATGAAAATGACTGAACTTATTGAAGAAGACAGATAGGATTAATCAAAACCTACAGTTCACTGCAGCCCTTCAACCTTTCCATGTTATTATGAGAGCCCCTCTAAATAAAGGTGAATGTACAACTTCAGCAAGGCCAGATTAACCACTGAGTACTCTCAATAATGAAATCTACAAGGCCTGAGTACTCTCAATAATGAAATCTACAAGGCCAGATTAACCACTGAATACTCTCAATAATGAAATCTACAAGGCCAGATTAACCATTGAATACTCTCAATAATGAAATCTACAAGGCCAGATTAACCACTGAATACTCTCAATAATGAAATCCACATAGTAACCACAGATGCCTCATGCCAAGTCACACATCACACTCAGGCCTATACAATGAATACTCTCAATAATGAAATCCACATAGTAACCACAGATGCCTCATGCCAAGTCACACATCACACTCAGGCCTATACAATGAATACTCTCAATAATGAAATCCACATAGTAACCACAGATGCCTCATGCCAAGTCACACATCACACTCAGGCCTATACAATATTGTATGTAATAGACCACACACCTGTTTATAATACATATAATTTTATTCGTTGAGAGGCAACTGTATAAGGGTCTAAATCGAAGCAGCCAAACCATTATGAAATAAAAATAAAACTAGATCTAGTGAAAGTCATAGCATAGCATATTATTGACGGGAACATGTTGTATGCAGACGAATTTCAATTGACATTAAGTTCAAAGATGAACACTGCGGAAGATGATAAGATTAATCAAACCCATAGTTCACCTGTTGCCCCTTAATAATGTTATTATGAAAGCCTCTTTTAATGGGCCCACCTACTAAAAAAATCTAAAATATCAAGGCCTACAGATGGAGGTGAATGTACCACTCTACCAAGGGTAAATCAACTGTAGATAATGAGATCCACATAATAGCCAAAAATGCCTGATGCCAAGTCAGGCATCATACTCAGCAACTTGTCCACAGGAAGTATATAATAGACCACATACATTTTTATAATACATAAAATTCTATTCTTCCGAACACGTCGGACAGAGGCAGGCAGTTTAATGAAGTATAAGGGTAAATTAAAGGTCTAAATCGAAACAGTCAGACTTCACATGAATTCACAGGTATGCACAACAGTCAGACTTAGTTGTGTATACCTTATGCATCTTAGTTGTGTATACCTTAGTTGTGTATACCTGTGAAACAGTCAGACTTCAGGCAGTTTAATAAGAAATTTAGAGAAACTTATGCATCTTTACTTTATTTTTCAATGTCAATTTTGACTTTTTCATAAAAAACTACATCTCTGCTTATGTATACCTTCTTTGTACTTGGAAATTTTATTCTATATCCTGCATATTCATCATCATAGCCAACAAATATACCAACCATAGTTTTGTCATCTAATTTTGTCCTTTTTTGTTTTGGAATATGCATATAAGCTTTGCATCCAAATATTCTTAGCTTTTCAATATTTGGTTTTTGTTTGACCATGTGCTTCTTTTGGTGTAAAGTGCTTGAGTATTCTAGTTGGTAATCTATTTTGTAAGTATAGTGCTATTTTGCCTGCTTCTACCCAATATTGATGATCAAGATGAGCCTATTTTAACATACATCTCACTATTTCTATTATAAACCTATTTCTTCTTTTTGCAATTCCATTTCGTTGTGGCGAATATGTTGTAGTGAGTTATCTTTTAATTCTATGAATTTTGATAGTCTTTCCTAATTCTTTCTCTACTTGAAGTTTAAACTATTTAAAATAACTAAATGCTTCTAATTTGTACTTCATGAAGTACACCCACATCTTCTTGGTATGATCATCAACAAATAGTTGAAAACACTTATGTCCTCCAATACTAGTAGCATTCATTAGACCACATAAATACATATATATTAATTCTAATGGTTGTTGAATCATATGTTGATGAAGTTCAAAAGGTATTCTATCTTTTTTCCAACTAAGCATTCTGGACAGATAGTAGATTCCAAAGATAAATTTGATATTTCTTCAACCATATGATATTTGAGCCTTTCATTTATAGAAGATATACTAGTATGTCCTAAACATTTGTGCCATAGATCTAAGTCCTTAACTAAAGAAGCTAAATGTGTAGTATTATCAACCTCCACTTTCTCTAAATAATCCTAGAATAAATGTGCCCATATCACAACCTTACCCTAATCAAACACCTTTGGCCTTACAGTCTACTAATCATGACCTTGATGCTTATAATTTGGCCATCATGGTAAAGCAACTTGTTCAACATATGGATACCATTCAAGCCCCTAGTTATACATACTCTTATAAAGACAAGTGTAATGAACCTTTAGATCCTATGGTAGCAATCCACCCATACCCTCCTAATTTTCAAGCACCACAACTTCCCATGTATAAGGGTATGGAAGATCCTATTGAGCATGTTAGGGTATTTCGAACTGCTTGTCACGAAATTGCTTATGATGATATGCTACTATTAAATATGTTCTTTAAAATTATTAGTGGTTGTTTAATAGAATGATATTATCAACTATCCATCCGTTCCCTTAAGAGTTTTGAAGAAATAGACAAAAACATTTACTACCTATGTCAAGAAAAATGTTAGCCTTAGATATTTAAATCAATTTAAATAAGCCAAGGATGAAAGCTTTTATATTTCTTGATAAAGTGAAAAAAAATAGTAGGGAAACTTCAATTTTCCTTCCCTCCCAAATACCTTTTGGATATCTTCATTAGAAACCTACAAGACCAAATATCTTATGAGCTAGAAATTACCACTATATTATCTTATCAACAAGTTGTAGATTTATCTAGATATGTATGTTGCTATTATAAGGAGAGGAAAATTATAACTTAAGAAGGAAGAGGAGAAATCCTCTCAGCTTCAATGTAAGAAAAAATATGTAGAGGGTGATGGTGCCAAAGATAATTGCTAAAATAATAATGTGAACACCGAAGGACCCACCCAAAATCTAGTTCTAAATAAACAACAAAAAACTAAGAGGAATTTTACCAAGTTAGATCAACCTCTTTCCTTTATCCTTAAGAAACCATTAGATGCCAAGATGATTGTCCTTATGCCCATTAGGCCTCCTAATACTGCCATCGATTGGTATATTATAATTGAACATTATGATTTTGATCGAGTGGATGGCCATACCATAAATATATATAAACACCTTAAACATATCATCCAAAACTTCCTACATAATGGTTTCCATGTCCTTGGTGGCCCTAAACCTTAGACCTCATCTAATGAAGATATTGGTATTTTACAAAACCCACTACTTAATCATGATCAAAAGGTAACTAATAATATCTCCTACCATAATATCCCATCTCATCATGAAAACATGATAGGAATGATTTCTTCCTCCATTTGTGATACTACTAGAAGAAAAAAATGATCAATCTTCTAATCAACCTTCCCAACCACATGTAGTCCTTCATGCTAAAAATATTCCTTCTTCTGAAGGACCACCTCTTATTCTAAAACCTCAAAAATCCATATAAATATACCCTTGATCTTAAGCAACAATGAGCTAATAATACTAAAATATATCTCCTTAAACTTCTCAAACCTCATATACGGGAAACCTTACTTAAATACTTAAGTGAATAAATTGTACCATAAGATATGCAACCTAATAAACTTGCCAATGTAGTTTGGTCCCTTGGAATAAATCATGCTACTATAGCCTTTTATGAAGATGATGAAGAACACAAGCTTATACTGAGAGGGGGGTGAACAGTATAAGACCACTTTTTACTTTTCTTTCCTAAACAATATTATCTAGTATAATCAATGGTAATATCAATAGCAATAACCAAAATAATGCACAAATCATCACACACAATATACACACCAATTTAACGTGGTTCACCCAATGTGGGCTACTCCACGGAGAAAATATTTCACTAAAATTTTCTCAATCAATCTCTTGAGAATCCTTTCCCTATTACAATATTTATGGATCTCTATCCAAAGGAGACACCAATCCCCTAATCAAGTTTGTGGATCTCTATCTACAGGAGAACTCCTTTCTCCTTAGCTCTGAATGGTGATCTTCTAGAAGAATTGTTGCCCCCATTGCTCTGGCTAATGGATCTCTATCCACTGAAGACACATGTTCTCACTGCCCTGGCTAATGGATATCTATCCACTAGAGACTATCATCCTCTATACTCTATCACCTTCAAAGCTTTGTCTTTTATCTGCACTAAACATAGTCCTTCGGTTTAGCATAAATCTTCTCTGTCTTTGTCTCTGGTCTGGCACAAACTTGTCCTCAAATTTACACCAAACTCTATCCTTAAATCTGTACTAAACACAATCCTTCGGTCTAGCACAAATCTATCCTCAATATCTGTCCTCTTATCTGCACTAAACACAGTCCTTCGGTCTAGCACAAATCTATTCTCAATCTGTGTCCTCTGATCTGCACTAAACATAGTCCTTCGGTCTAGCACAAATCTATCCTCAATATTTATCCTCTGATCTGCACTAAACACAGTCCTTCGATCTAGCACAAATCTATCATCAATATCTATCCTCAAGACTTAACACAAATATTAAATCAATCTCAAATCAACTCTGCTAGATCTACCCCAAACCTTAACTCAAGGTTTGAACAAATCAATCAATCAACTCTGCTCACAAGTCTTCTCAAAGACTTATCTCAATTCTGCCTTGTAAGCTTCCACAAAAGCTCACTCTAATATATCCACAAGTCCTCTCTAGAACTTGTCCAAATCTTCTCAACAAGTCCTCACTAGAACTTATCCAAATCTGCTCAACAAGTCCTCACTAGAACTTGTCTAAATCTTCTCAATAAGTCCTCACTAGAATTTGTCCAAATCTTCTCAATAAGTCCTCACTAGAACTTATCTAATTCTGCTCTCAATATATATTGTAAGCTTCCACAAAAGCTTACACAAATCTATCCACAAGTCTTCTCAAATACTTGTCTCAAATCTGCTCAACAAGTCCATACTAGAACTTGTCCAATCTCGTAGAAACATAAGGAGAATTATTAGAGACTCAATATGCTTCACATTCATCACAATGCTTAATTACTTTCAATCATTCTTTTAGAAACATATGGAGAACTGTTAGAGACTCAATATGCTTCACATTCACCTCAATGCTCAATCACTTTCAATCACTCTTTTAGAAACATATAGAGAATTATTAGAGATTCAATATGCTTCACATTCACCTCAATACTCAATCACTTTCAATCACTCTTTTAGAAACATATAGAGAATTGTTAGAGACTCAATATGCTTCACACTCACAAACTCTCTCTTTTATTACAAAAATATATAGAGAATTGTTAGAGACTCAATATGTTTCACACTCATCAACACTCAACCTCTTTCTCAATTCAATTCAGAATATAGAATAAATTGTTTCATAGAACTTGAACAATTCACTTTAATGTATTCACTTGACTAGGCTCAATCAAATCTACTCAACCAATCACTCAATGAAATAATCCTTGCTCACAAACTCTAGTCCAAGCATATGAACATTCACTCAAATATTTCTAAAAATGCTTATCAACCAATCTCACATAACAATGATACTCATGTTCTTTCCAAACCCTAGTTCAAGTTCTTCACTCAACCATTCACTTCAACAACAATGCTTATAAACCAATCTCACATAACAATGATATTCATATTTTTTTCAAACCCTAGTTCAAGTTCTTCACTCAACCATTCACTTCAACAACAATGCTTATAAAACAAGGTGCATAGCATTTACTTCACAATAGCTCAACAACTCAATAAGAAACCTAATCAAGTCCTTTTCACTCCAAAGTTGTTTTCTAGAAAACCAACCAATCAACTCAACCAAGGAAGAATGTGCCCATACCTTTTTCTTGATGAGGAGTAGACCACACAAATCTGCCACAATCATAAACACTTATTTTCCAAACTCAAGGAGGTTAGAAGATAATAATATCTCTCTCAAGGAATCAAAATACAAAATAATATCAAACACAAATACACCTTATCACTCTATCTTTAAAATAACATCCAACACCTTAAAAGATTAGAACAATTACTTTCACAATAATCTCTTTGGCAAAAAGTCCTTTAAAATAAAAGCAATACCTTAAAAGGCTTACTCCTCCAATATGCAAATATAACAATTAGGACTTTATTTTAAAATTAAGATCAAACTCCTTATAACTCCCTTCACTATTTTACCATGAAAAATCACCACAAGAAATTAAATTTAATTAATCCTTATGCCTCCCAACTACCTCACGTCAAACCTTAGGGTAATGACAATTAAATTAAAAAAATGTACCTTTGCCCTTAGTGGGTTTTGAACCCACGACGCTGCCTTTCCAAGCGCTCTAGCTATAGCCTTGGCTGCCTCGTGAGCTAGGTGCTCACGTGGGAGCTAGAGTGCCCACGCACTCTATTACCTTCTTTGCCGCCACCGAAATAGAAACGCAAAAAGGGCTTCCAAACTTGTAGTCATCGAGTTTTGAACCCGTAATCACTCTGCCACAAGCACCAAGTCAAATGCCACCTAAGCTAGCCATAGGATGGTGCTAGGAACTAAGCACCTCGACGTCTTAAACACATCGAATTTCGGATTTACGCAACACACAAAAACTACTATGTTTCCTCCACGAGTTATAGTGCATTTTTCAAAGAATATCACACACATTCTTTTTGGCCTCAGAAAAGGCAATATATATATGCCTTTATTATCACTTCCATCACGTTGGTGGGGGGAAGTCTTCGACTTACACGTCGATGGAATAAACTTAGGTTTTGCTACTTCGAATAAATAAATAATATTTATTTATAAAATTTAAATTCAATTTGAATTTAAATATTTATAAATTAAATATTAAAACTTCCTTGGGCTTTCTAATTTGAAATTAAAGGCCTCCTTGGGTTTTTATAAAAAACCTTTTACATTGCTCATCCATGGTTTTAATAAAAACCTTTTATTTTGTTCCTTCATGGTTTTAATAAAAAACCTTTTAATTTGCTCCTCCATGGTTTTAATAAAAACCTTTTATTTTTGCTCATCCATGGTTTTAATAAAAATCTTTTATCTTTGCTCACATAAAATTATGAAGCTCTTTTGGAACAAATCAATTGCATTTCTCCTTTTGACCTTTTGGCATCAACGGTAGCTTATTCCTTGACATCAATGATAACTTTATTCCTTGACATCAATGACAACTTTGACTCAAAATGTCCAACATATGACCTTCCCCACCATCCATGCATGGGGAACTTCCCCTTTACATTATAGGCTACATAGGTAATTATTTATTAAAAGAATTCTCATCAATAATGGTTTTGAATTGAATATTTTTAGACTTTGATTCATCCAAATATTTGGTATAAGGGAAAAAGACCTTAAATATATGACCTTGTCACAAGAGACTTTAATAATGAAACCCAAGAATCTAGTGGTACAATAACCTTACCCCTTAGAGTTGGGCCTTGCATCCTCAATAATCTCTTCTATATCATACATTGTGAATTCACTTATAACCTTCTTCTAGTATTCCCTTAAATTTTTGCAATGAGGGATGGCCCTTCAACACTTCTTCAATGTCTCAAGTGTGAATATAATGGTAAACTTTCCCACATTCCATCCAATCCTTAATATTTCATGTATAGTACAGTGGTTGAGATGATATTTGCCAAAACTAATCTTTGTCCATCACTTATCCCTATTCCATTAAATAATACTTCTACTTCTTCAATTTCTTCTTCTCAAATCATTGATGCATTTGAAACTATTAATGATCAATATAAAGCTTAAATTGATAAATAAAAAAATATAAGCAATCAACCTGAAATAAGTAACTTAATTCATTTTAATAATGAATCACTCATAGACCTTGATAAGTTTCAACCTTCTTCCAAAACCTTAGGTTTTACTTACAAGAAAGATAAAATAGTGTGCATAGGATTATGTACATTCACCTATGATAACACCTCTAATGAAGATCAAATCCATGGTTAACCCGTATTCTATTGAAAAATTGTTCATGACATGTTACTTGTCCAATTCATACCCTTTATCCAAGCAAATGCTCACCAAAACGGGATATCAAGGTAAAGGACTTGGGTCTCATGGGAAAGGAATTAAGAAACTTTTAGAAGTAGAAACCTAGCCTAGTCATTGTGGGATAGGATGCATCCTAAAAAAAAATCAACCTTTGTCATTAGATGTTGATGATGATAGTGATATTACCTATGAGGAACTCACTTTAAACAATGGATTAGAATGGGATGAGAATTATGATAAAACTTCTCTCCTCCAATTTATTTTCCAACTCCAATGCCTCCAATCCCAAGTTTATTTTCTCTGTTGGATTTGTGAGCATTATTTGCAATTGTTCACTCTGTACAAGAGATTTTTCCTGCATTCAACTCTCCCATTGCCTTCATGTTTGTACTAGACTTGATGGTGGTGCTACTACTTCCTCGTCCTTGTGAGATTGTGGCTACTATTACAACCTTTGTCCAAGTACCTGTTATTTTGAATCAGATTCCAAATGTAGTTTGTGACATCTCTTTTATCGATGGTGGATTTCTTTCTCTGAAGTCTTAGTCTTTTTAACCTATGTGGATTTTGGTCTTCTTATGTGCTTCTTCTACTTCAATACTTTTTGGAGTGGATTTATGGATTGGGACTGTCTTTACCCATTTTAGTATAGAAGGTTGATCCTTCAATAGGTCTCATGGAGTTGTTAACCCATAGAATGGGATGCCTACCTAAGAAAATACATCCAACATGACAATGATTGATAGGGAATTAGGTGTGTGAATTAATAAATGTTAGTTGTTGTAAGGATTAAGGTGTCGTCATTATTAAATGCACCCTTATTCGAAATATGTCATGTAATACCTATTTATAGGCATATGTTATCAATGGAATATAGTTAAGTTTTTGGGTTTGTCATATTCTCCTCGTGCTTGGATTGTCATTCCATATCATTTGGTATCAGAGCTGATTGCAAAATCAAGACTAGTATCCTCTTCCCCTAGGTCGAGATCGGTTCAGATGAGGAATGAGAATGCCTCTGTAGTCGGATCCATGGAATAACTATCTTTTCAAGTACCTTGTTTTACCGACTAAATAGTTTATTTCCAATATGTTCGTGGTTTTTCCCCGCCTTGGTCGTGCACCTTTGGCAAATCCAAAACCTCTGATTTTTGGGCATTCATTTGTCCTTCGTTCATTTTGTGCTCATTCAAATCACATCATTTGTTTCCATATTTGATAGAATGATGTCGAGTACAACTCTCTCGCGTGATGAGGTCTCTACCCAACTTGCCATCATCATCGTAAAACTACAAGATGTTCTTGCAGTTATGAATCAACTACTTACCGAATGTCTCACTCAAGATATCGTTGTTGCACCTCATGAGATCACTACCAAATTCTAAGTAATTCAGACAAAAATGCTTGCTATCATTGTTGTTGAAGATCTTACTGCTATCAAATATTTTTTTGAAGGAAATCAAGATTTTGTTCCTGATCTAGACATTGAAGAAGCTACAACCACACCTGGATTCGAACCAGGATCTCTGGGTCAAATTATCAACATATTTCCATTAGACCATATGGCTTACGTTTCTCTTGAAGTTGATCTGAGATTTGAAGCTCCTGATGCAGGTCAGGCCTTCCCATCCATTACAGATCCTGGCTCACTTGAAGCCAATATAGTTGAAGAAGAAGCTACCATCTCTATCGTTGTTATCATGCCTACTGCACTTCATGGCCTCTCAGTGCATCCTTAGCCTCTTCGCTATCCATTGCTCGACTAGTAGTTCCTCTCTTAGACCCTGGTAACTAGTTTGGCCAACATTCATGCAATTTCTACACTTTCATGCTTTTCACACCTTGATTCGGTGTACTTGCAGCCTTGTTGTTTCGATCTTCTGATCTCAACAGTTGATTCACTCCACACGGCCTTTACACTATCTTTCTTGGTGACTTCACCACTTTACTCTAATTTTTTGGTGCATACTTATATTTTTGGGTGCTGCTCTGTGGGTTTCCAGTTACCCCATATAATTTTTGGCAATTATTCGATGATTTTGGTAATTTCTTCAATTGATCTTGAAGCTATTCAGCCTTGTTGGTTGTTCCACATAGCATTCTACCAACCCCCACTGGTTCCATAGCTTTACGTTGTCGATGATTTTTCAGTGCAGCCAACGGTGTTTCCACCTCCTCCATGGCCTCCGCCACACCAAATCTATCTTTTCTGGTGCTTTACACACATTTACTACCTTTCTCGATCGTTTTCAGCTTGTTTTCGACCGTTGGCAATCACAGAGATCATTACCACCACATTTCCATAAATTAAATTAAATTAAATTTTTAATTTAATTTAATTTAATTTTCCATCATTAAAACACATTATTAATGCATGCCCATTTTCATTAATGCATTCATTACCCATTTTTAATTTTACCCGCATCCACCTTTCATTAATGCGGCCCAACCATCAAAACAACCATTAAATAAATTAAATTAAATTAAATTAGTTTTAATTTAATTTAATTTATTCCACTACAATTTAATCCATTTAATGCATTCCTTAGACCGCATTCATTAATGCATTCATTAAACCACATTCGTTAATGCATTCATTAAACCACATAACTTTTATTAAATGCATTTTCGCACTGCTTTCATTAAATGCATTTCAATGCCGCTTTCATTAAATGCATTTCAATGTCGTTGCCTTTCATTAAATGTATTTTTATGGTCATTTTTATTCAATGCATTTTATTAATGCATGTGGCCCAACATTCAAAACCAAAAATTTAATGCATCCGCCATTTCCAACGTGGCATATTTTGGCACGTAGTTCGAGGTCTTTTTCTCCGACTTCTTTCCTGTACCAATTGTTGCTATCTTCTACCGTTTCGAGGGACCCAATTTTGGTTGTCCTTCGGTATAGCAGTGTTTACAGTTATTGGAGAGCATTTTCTGCACCTGACTCAAATACACTGTCAGATTTTGATTTCATGCAGCCATGTAAAAATTTGTTATTTTGCTTTGTAACACGAGTACATTTTTGGTTGTACCCAATACTCCTGGTTGTTTTCCTTCTTTCTCTTCCATAATTTATACGCATTGGGGACCAATGCTTCTTCAGTGGGGATAAATGATAGGGAATTAGGTGTGTGAATTAATAAATGTTAGTTGTTATAAGGATTAATGTGTCGTCATCATTAAATGCACCCTTATCCGAAATATGTCATGTAATGCTTATTTATAGGCATATGTTATCAATGGAATATAGCTAAGTTTTTGGGTTTGTCATATTCTCCTCGTGCTTGGATTGTCATTCCATATCAATGATTGCATGGAATGTCATTAATTTTTTTCCTTATCCTCTACAACAACCGTTGAATCCATTGAGTTAAGTATGTACCCCATCCATACAACATTGCCTGGGTGATGCCCTCCACATATTGTTCCATTCAAATTAGAATTTTTGAATACCATACCTCTCTTGATAGTCGAGCCATGACTACATTTATAAAATACATAAGCTCCTTGGTCTTCAACATACTCTGCTTAATCCCTCACCCTCCAAGACTGAAAGACTTAGTGGATGATGGAGACTTAAGTGATGTAAACTCCATAATTAACCCATGGTCCTCAATGGGATCCACATGACCTTTCTTAATTGGGAGCCCTTCCTTTGACAACCCAAATGTTCTCCAAAAATTAGCAGTTGAGAACTCCACCTTTATATGTTGATTCTCTATCTTGACAAAGGTACAATTCGTACTAGCATCATAAGATTACACCATCTACAACAAGAAATCATTAAAGGAAACCTTGTCCAGTGGAGGTACTCGTGCCAAAACACTGACATATGCTTGAGTTAATGTTACCTTCAATGAGTGATATTCATCATATTCATTCCACCATTTTCAACACAATTCACTTGTCGATTGTGTGAGGTTGATATCGTTCAAGTCTACTTGTCCTCCTTCATCCTTGCTAGGAAGGTCTTGTTGGAAATATTGAGTTGTCATTGATGTCAAAGGGTGTATGGTATTCAAGGCAGAAATATTATTCAAGGATGAGAAGTTTACAAGGTTGGACAAAGCAAACAATGGATAATTATTCAAGGTAAGGTATATCTCAAAGTAAAGGATGATAATATTTAAATATCATATTTAAATATTATAAAGAGTAGGTTTAAAAGTTGCTTGGGATAAAATATTTAAATATTACAAGAAGTGGATAAAGGTTTAAAAAGTTGCTTGGGTAAAAAAAAGGATTTAAAAGTGGGACCAAGGATGGACATATTTAAATATAAGAGTTTAATAGGTTAAATATTTAAATCTTAGATTTAAATATTATAGCCATAAAATATTTGAAAAGAAAATGCGCAAAACATTATTGAAGAAGTGATAAATTTTGAAAGCAAAAATTGAGCCAACTACCTTGGACAATTCAAAGCACTTTAGGAGGCATATAAATATGTGATAATATTTCACCTTTATATGATGCACGAAATTGAATTATTCCTGCATGAGTGCGAATGTTAGAAGAGAGTAGTAAGACAACAAAAACCTAAGGCAGATATTAACAAACACAAATTTCACTTTGGGCGTTGTTAGTTTCGTCTGCTTGGATAGCCCAACTGGCAGTGTGGCTTTGCATGGAATGTTACTAGATAGGAGGTCACGGGGTCGAAACCCCTCGACGTCATTTTGCTATGTGATTTTATGGTTGTTTGAGGTAGAGATAGGTTTATATACTTTGGGTACCCCTTTTGTTTCACTAGTTGTGGTAGCGCAACTGGTTACAAGTGCTTGGGAAAGCGCTACTATTCTTGAGGTCAGTGGTTTGATTCACGGTGGTGGAAAGGTATGTAAATTTTATTTTATTAAGTTTTATTAAGGAGAAATAAGGGCTAAGGTGCAAATTTAATGTTATAATTTTTGCATACTAGTGAAAAGGAGAAATAAGGTTTTGTGGTGTTAGTGTAAGGTGTCATTCTAAAAATTAATATAAGTGTTGTGATTTCTAAAATTAAATAATAGGAGAAATAAGGATTGAGGTGTTAACATAAAGGTTTTATTTTTGAAAATTATTAAAAGGAGATATAAGGATTTTTTTGATTAATAAAGCTTTATTTTTGTGAGTTTAAAAAGGGATATAAGGTATTATTCATTTTAAGCTTTATTATGCACATTTTTGACAAGGGTTTTAAAATGTGAATGATTTGAGATCTATTCAAGAAAAAGAGATTTGCTAACCAATTTTGAAGTGGCAAAATAAAAGAAACTTATTTTTGTAAATACAGGTTTGGAAAGCTCATCATAATCATTGAGGAAGATTTAGAGGTATGGTGATTTAATTCCTTTCTCAAAGTGTTTTAGTTGAAGAAAATATTTTGTTGTCATATGGTTGGAGGTATAAGGAATTATTAGATGTGCATTGGTTTTGATTGAAATAAGAGAGTGAATGTATAATATATGAGCATTTTTTGTATGCAAGATTTGGAAAGATATGAGCATTGTTCGTATGCAAGATATGGAAAAGATATGAGCATTGTTTGTATGCGAGATATGGAAAGATATGAGCACTATTTGTATGCAATATTTGAGCAAGATTGAGCAGACTTTATGAGCACGTTGTGAGCAAGTTATGTGAGAAAATTTGAGCAAGTTTTGGAGCAGACTTTGTGAGCAGGATTGAGCAAGTTGTGAGCAGGTTATGTGAGCATATTTGAGTAGGTTTTGGAGCATATTTGAGTAGGCCTTTTGAGAAGGCTTTGTGAGTATATTTGAGCAGGTTTTGTGAGCTAATTTGAGCAGGATTTGTGAGTATATTTGAGTAGGTTTTGTGAGTAAATTTGAGCAGGTTTTTATGAGTATATTTGAGTAGGTTTTATGAGTAGATTTGAGCAAGTTTTTGTGAGCAAATTTGAGCAGAGTTGTGAGCAGGTTTGTAGCATATTTGAGCAGATCTATGAGTAGGCTTTGGAGCAGACCAGAGTAGAGGGGATTGGTGTCTCCTGTGGATTGGGATTCATGAACCAGAGTAGATTGGATTGAGGTCCATGAACCAAAGCAGAGGGAATTGGTATCTCCTGTGGATTGGGGTCCACAAACTTGTGATAGGGGATAGGTGTCTCATGTGGATAGAGTTCCACAAATATTGTAATAGGAAATTGGTTCCCACAAAATTTGTTGAGAAAATTTATAAGAAATATTTCTCTGTGTATGTAGCCCATATTGGGTGAACCACGTTAAATCCGTGTCTCTTATGTGTGTGGTGATTTATGAATTGTTTCATTATTGCAATTGATAATAATTGAAGTTACTACTTTGGAAAGAAAAGTAAAAGTTTTATCTTATAATGTTCACCCACCCTCTCAGTATAAGCTTGTATTCTTAAATTGGTATCAAAGCGGGTTCCATCATAAAATCCTAATAGCTTGAAGGAAAATATTATAGGAACACAAATGGCAAAGAATAAAGAACTAGAATCAAGTAAAGAATCAAGCAATGGAGAAGAGACTAACTTTGAGAGAAGAAATAAGAAGGATCCCAGAAAACACAAATGTTTTAGTTGTGGTAACATTGGTCACTATACAACTAATTATCCACAAGTTGAAAATAGTAGCAGTGAAGAAGAGGCTAACTTTGTGAGAAGAAATAATAAGGATTCAATAAAACACAAGTTTTTTAGTTGTGGTAACATTGGTCACTATGCAAATAATTGTCTAGAAGCTGGAAATAGTAGCAGTGAAGAAGAAAAAGAAAGAAAGAAAATTTTATCATGAAAAGAAAATAGGCATGGTCAAGGTAAGCATGAGAAGATCTTTCAAAGGCACAAGAAAAGTTTTTATGTTGAAGAAGCAAGTAGTGCTTCCAGTGACAATGATGAAATTCTCTCGAATAGTGAAAAATAAAAAATTATATTTTTAGCCAAAGAAGAGAAAGAAGATGCTCATGTTGTCAAAAACCAAGCAGAAGAGAAAGAAGATGCATCTATTGTCAAAGACCAATAAAAATAAAAATAATATGCCCCTGTCATTGAAGACCAAGAAGAAGAGAAAGTTTCAGAATATGAAGAGGAAGCCACAATTGATATGGAAGAGGAACTTGTTATTGATCTTGAATAATTGAAAAGGGATAACTTAATATTGAAGGCTCAAGTACAAGAGGATGAGAAAACAAAGGCAAAGTTTCTACAAGATCTCATTGACTTAAAAGTTAAGGTTGAAGAGGCAAGGAAAGTTGAAGAAGGTATGGTTGAACAGTTAAAGGCAACAGAGCTAGAATGTGAAAGTCTAGAACATGAAGTTGACATTCTAAGGAAGGGACTTGAAAAATTTAATAATAAGATATATTAGTTTAGGAAAATCTCAAAATATTTGGATGATATTATAGAAACACAGAGATCTCCATTTATGAAGACCGAACTTGAATTTGAGGAAGGTCAAGAAGTACAAAAAGAGGAGTCAATCTCAAAAGAAATAGAAGCATCAGAGAAGGTATTTGAAGAAGAATATAAGACTTGTACTGATGAGTTGAGAAGTGGAAATATCAATGAGAAAGAAAACAATGCACCATCAAGGTACAGGGACCAACATAGAAAAAGTAAATAAAGAATCATGCGACCATATCCTCCAATGCAAGATGGATACTTCTTCTAGGGTTATTACTTCTCATGTAATCATTTTGGTCACAAAGCTATACATTGCAGGGTTCATGGTAAGAATGATTATGACTTCACCAAGTGTAGCCCAAAAATTCTCACACTCCTTTCCCCAAGGCAGATGGATCCATGCCTTAGAGGGAAATGGGAGAATGGATAGAGAGGTACTTAATCGTACCTTCTATATATGGTGATTTTTTGATGAATGGGTTTGGGTTCACCAGGAAGCATTTGTGGTTGCTTCCATACCTAGGTTGTAGGATTTGTTTGGATGTGTTCATTTTTAATCAAATCACATACATGCCTAAGTTTGGCCAATATGCAAACTAAACTAAACTATATGCACTTTTGATTTATATGAAGACAACATATATGAAAACAAAATGCTAATGCAATATTCAAGCTTGATTCAGAAAGAATTTCAAAACGTGCACCTAATCCGGATGTCTGATGGAGATTCTATCATTTGTTGTAGGTCAAAATCATCTTTGATTGTACAAAATCATCTGCAATTTGCTGAAATCATCTGTAATCTGATGAAATCATCTGCAATCAAACGAAATCATCTGCAATTGGACAAAATCGTCTGCAATTGGATAAAATCATCTATGGCGATTTTGTCAAAAACTTACAATTGAACAATTTGCTAACATAGAGGGTGCAATATGCAATTATATGATCATAAACCTGAATCAAGATATGAATTGATCCTATGAAATACTCACAAGATGATCAGTGTTAACTCTGCTAAAGTAATGTGATGATTCATACTTTAAATAACAACAATATGTAAATTGAAATAGAATGAAGGTGAACACCAGATGCAGTAATTAAATATAATAATCAAATGCGATGCAGATTGAAATAAAAAGTACATAGATGCAAAAAAAATTCTGAAGTTGCCCCCAAGTGATATGGTGATGAAATCATCTCCACTGCAACAAAATTATCTCTAATTTGACGAAATCGTCTCGAACGATATCGTGTGTTATTAGACGATGCACGGTCCAAACCTGCAATAGAATGATAAAAGTACAATTCAACGAAGGGGAATTGAAGAGGGAGAGGCTCTAATAATTCCATCAGCCAGAGAACTATGGAATCAAGGGATCAAAAGTCAGGAAGTCAGGGTGAATCCAAGAAAATGCCTTGGATTAAATAGGCTTATGAGTTTGTTTTAGGAGGTTAGGATGCTTCTCCATTTAGGTGATTTTGCGGATTTCAGGACTGTAACCAACATGCCTCCATTAGAACATGTCAAGGATTTGTTGTAGCTAAGTTGGTCACTTTGCTAAGCCAGGATATTTTTCATTTTGAACAAAATCATCCAAACAATTTTGTTGCAGGATTTCGGATGATTTCATTCGATTAGAGACGATATCGTCTAATTGGGAACGATGTCATCGTGCGGTTACAAATTTTTTTGTCTTATTATCAATTTGAGAAAATTTCTACTTTGGACAAAATTTTCCAAACGATTTTGCATAGAGTTTGGGACGATTTCGTACAATTAGAGACGATTTTGTCTAATCAGGTGCAAAAATCGAGGTGAACCATTTTAGGCTAATTTTAATTAATTTTTTTTTAATTTTTTATACTTAGGTAAATTAATGTGTGTCATTTTTACCCTATTACATTTTGCCCCCTCTTTAGTGTATTTTCCAAAGAAAAATGCGTTAAAGAATAGATGGCACACTTTTCGAGAAAGCAAAAATTTATTGCAAGTTTTTGTTGACAATTTCGAGTTGGCTTGTTAAACTATTTTATGTATGGTGCCTCCTTCGAGTTTTGTGCCAAATTGCAAGTTTTGGTAAAAACTCGAAAATTGCATATTTTAAGGTGATTTTTAATAAAACTAGAAAAGTAGGGAAAAAAGTTAATTCATTTTTATTATTCACATTCTTTGTTTTTAGCTCTGGGGAGAAGTAGATGGCGGAGGTCGAACATCGAGCAGGTGCAGCATGGAGGAGAGTACGGGTGAGGGTTTGAAACTGATATTTTCTTTAGTTTTTATCTTGTTTTTTGAATTTTTGTATGATTTTTTGGATTTTTAGAGGGTACGGCTACCGCGTTTGCATCACGTCGACAAAATCGGGATGATTTTCACAAAATCATCTGGATTTTGGCAAAATTGTCCGAGGCGATAATGTCAAACTAGGGATGATAATGCCAAAATAGGGATGGTACTATTTTTGATAGTATCATCAAAGTCATGATGATATCGTCGATTTAGGGACAATATCACAATTTATGGATGATTTTGCTACAAATTTAAAAAAATCTAGTTGCTTACTAACTTTGAATTGATTTTAATTTTGTGTTTGCAGAGACTAGTGCTAAAAAGCAGGGAATAGAAATATGAGGGTCTCAGGGTGGATTTGGATGCCCTGACTGATGCCAAAAAGAATACACTAGAGAAGGTTGGCTTGAGACATGTGGAGGAAATGCCACAAATCCCTACAGATATGAGCCTCTTGATGACATTGGTAGAGAGATGGTATCCGATGTCATCGTGCTTCCGGTTACCCATAGGGGAGATGGCTCCTACATTGGAGGATGTCTAGAGGATACTTAGGGTCCCTATCAGAGGGATATATATTGTCGCGACTAGCAATTAAGGCCAGGTGATGCATAGTTTATTAGGAGACTCTAGATTTATCTTGGAGATAGGTGGGGTTAATATTGAGAAATTACGATAGACACAGGGCATGTCTCACTTGACGGTTGTACTGGATGGAGTGGTGGCTGGATTATTATTATGTCATTAGAGTGGTTGCCATCTTCCATGGTTTTTTGGGGAAGTTATTACAGATATGAGGGACCAGGATATTTGATTTGCATGGGGTCCATTCATATTATGCAGGCTTTACAGGACCTTATTTAAGGTCGTATACAGGAGAGGAGCAGCCTTAGTGTTGACATCCTTTCTTCAGGTCTGGTGTTGGGAACACATTGCTGTTAGGACACCTGTGGGACTTTCCCTTAGAGGTGTGGATGCAGAGAGGCTGAGGGTATTCTACTGGTGGTTACGGAGAGGGCCTCAGAGGCGGGTAGATTTGCCTATAGCGTGTAGGTTGATAGATGACTTGACAACTGATATTATTATATGGAGGTCTTGGAGGGCACATCCAGGGTGGAGGGATGATGGGCATGAGTTGGCTCGAGTGAGGTGAGTCATATGGCTATGAATGGAGCGAGGAGAGATGAAGCTACATAGAGTGGATCGAGTTCTTTGCTAGTTTGGGCTCCGTTAGAGTATTCTAGTGATGAAGGACTTTACCTTCACCTGGTCTGTACAGGATACCACGACGGTTAGCGGTGCTCCTGACATGAGGAAGTTTTTGGATCCTCAACCTGATGACGAGGTGGTAGCCACGATTGTAGGGGATGATGCAGGGGTTGAGGATGGATACCAGGCTTGGTATGCCACCATTTGCCCTACCGGATTACTAGAATGAGGGGTCTGATCCATGTTGTTGTAGAGAGGGTAGTGTAGTAGAGGCATGCTGTTGATCAGTAGGCAGGAGGAAGATAGGTGCCCCTTAGACGAGAGATACCTTGGACTAGAGGAGGCCACTAGGTTTTGTCGAGCACCCAATAGGAGAGGGGCTCTAGGGTAGAGGAGGGGATACAGAGAGAGGATGAGAGGAGGAGGTCTCCTCCTTAATAGGATACTATACCTAATTTTACCAGGAAGGGAAAAGAGCTCGAGGTTGGAGAGAGTAGCGAGATGGTAGCTTTGCGAGCTGAGGTTGCT